>JAHWFP010158574.1:345-10916 GCA_023313725.1 Lithobius niger | reverse complement strand
AAGTGTAGAAACAGCTATGGTACCAAATGTTTAGACTTTTATTCACCATACATTTTTAATCAGCTTAGTGAGTCATTTTACACTGTAAGAAGTTTTTTTGAGCTTAAAAGGTCTTTGAAAAAATTTGTTTTTCCTCAAATTAGTTTTTAACTGAAGTCATTAGTAATTTTATATCTTATACACCAGCATTGTTGACTACTGTCGAATTCCATTTTTTATTGTAAATAACTTTAATTTTAATCTTTGGTAACTAGTTTTATTTTTAAAATAACTCTTCGAAGCCATTTTAATGTATGTTAATTTTAAGTTGTAATTAGTTTTATTTTTATTATAATAAGTTCAATATTATCAACTGTTTGCTTTGCACACACAAGTTCCTAGTGAACTTCGTGCCTTTGTATTTATACAATGTAATAAAGCATTATTATTATTAGAAATAAATTTTTAAAAATTATTATTATTATTAATTCAATTTGTATTCAATCTGATCAATCTGTTGTTAATAACAAATTGTCCCTGAATAAGATGATGTAATATCACATACAAGCTTACTATTCGAGAATTGCTTGCAGTAAAAGAACTTAGTATTATTATTATTATTATTATAAATAATAAATAATAATTATTGTAAAGACTTTATTCGGAAATGGCAAATAAAACACAGCTGAATATTATATAAAAACGGGAATTCTAACTATATTGAAATTACGAGACCAAATAGTAATTTCAAAAAACTATTTTTCGAACATATATAAGAAAGCAAAAACAACTAATCGGGATAGGTTGAGAAAACAACAAATGAAATTTGATTTACCACGATGGAGCAACAAGTATGGAGTTAGAAATAAAAAATATTATATACCCTTCATATTTAACAATCTTCCTAACACGTTATTATTACATAACAGTATTAAAGAATTAAAACCCAAATTGAAAGAATTTCTGTGCAAAGATGTTTAAATGGCTTATGTTAATCAACAAAGTACAGTTTTTAATAACATTTGCATTTGTTGCAATAATTTGTGTTATTTTCAATTTTGTTCTCACAAGGTGTACTATTGAAATGTTGATATATGTGTTTTATATATGTGTTGCGCTCACACAAACCCGTAAGGACTTCGAGAATGTATAGCAATAAGTTTATTATTATTATTATTATTATTATTACACTAATAAAAAAAACGCTAAAAAGGGGGGAATAACAACATAAATCCTATTTCTATGTTTTAATTGTGTATAAAAATGTATGTTCATTTTCCTTTCAATGTTACTAATAATCCATATGTTATTTGTACTAAAGGAAATTATAAATTAATTTATATAAACATTGTTGTTAGTAATTTGAAAATATATTGTATTGAACAGAAGTCAGCTATAAATTGCTTCGTGTTCACATTCTATTACTTAAATCAAGGGACAAAAAAAAAAAAAAAGAGTATATCAACGACGAGAGGGACAATTTAGTTATCAAAATTTCAGCGAAAAACCCAGGATCTTGTGAACCTGATAAAGCAGACAAACTTATTTATTTCTTTGATAAGGACTTTCACAATATCTGAGTTGACTTGTTGCAAAGTTGTCGGCTTAACAATCACTGCTTGCGCGATCGTTGTTGTGTGCGTATCGCTTGATAAACCAGTTCACTCGACAAATGTATACGAATTACTCGCAACAAATTTCCCGTTATGGATGTTGGTGAATGAGCAAGAAAAACTTGAGGCCAAATTCTCCATAATTGGTGTCCTTTTGTTACAGATCATGTGACATGGTTAGCCTACAATTTATCGGAATGAGTTGATTGCCTAAAACTTCGTAAATAAACTGCTAATATTATGTTTTGGGAAGCTTTGAAGGTAGGAGAGGGGGAAGAGGGGGGTTGAGGCTTAATAGCGCGGAGACAGCAAGCTCATTAGTGCCAACCTCAGTCACAGTGCAGTGGTTCGGATGGCCACTGCGCCACACATTACAGAGGTGTTTAACAACTTTAAATGTAGATCTTATCATAGATCTGTACCTCCTGCAAAAATTAAAAAAAAAAAACCGGACTGGAGGACAGACTTATCGCCCAAATGACGCGCTAAGTCTTGTGGCAGATGGAAACGGCGACGAACTCCTTCAAGACGGTTCCAATCAACAAGTAAGTGACGGACCATAGGTGGCCGTCGACACCAATGACATTCAGGAGGGATAACCGCCCTCATATATAAACAATGAGTAGGGTCGGTGTGACCAATCCGTAACCAGGCCTAACGAATAAGCAGTACTAAAAAATGAAACTGGGGCCAATATAATACAAATATTTACCGACCAAGCACCACCTGTTCACGGCGACTGCGGCGACAAGCTGAGTGCCATTCTCTGACAGTGCCTTTAACAGCCGGCAATTTATTTCTCTCTTGTCTGTCCCACACGTTTAGGGAAATAGAACATCGTAGATATAATCAAAGGTCTCCAGAAGACAAAATAAGGAACCACGTTATTTCAGGATGTATATTAGAACTAAATTTACCCATCTTTAGATGAGGTAGCTTTCAGTTTAAAAATTAACCGATCAGAGAGTCACCAACATTAAAGCAGAAACACCAAAACTGAAATCCTCGCCAATTTAGAAAGATTCACGAGGATTAATAAAGAAACATCATTAAGTTAGAACCTCACCAAAATTAAAACATAAATACCAAAGCCCAAGATTCAGCGAGATTAAGGCAGAAACATCAAAATTAGCGATCCACCAAGATTTATACAGAAACAAGAGTCAAAGTTTTGACCGAGATTAAGAACGACACACCGAAAGTCAATAATTCACTACTGTTCGAAACATTTCACAAAGACTTCATCTGGGACGTTTCGGCATAAACCATCCCTTCCTCATCCTTTCAAAACACCGTTCACACCGAAGGGAAACACTTGCCCGTGTTTTCGACTAGAAATCCAATCCAATCGCGGTAATCTATCCTTAAAATCACGGAAGTGTTCCACCCGAATTCGCCAGTTGCGATTATCTTTGTTTACCGTCTTTTATCTGCCACTTTGAAAGATTAAATAATCCTCGAATACGTTGCGACCCCTCAACTTCAAGCTCGTCAGTAATACGACAGTCGGACGTAACCGGCACTTTTGAATTCAGGATAGACGAACAAGCTCTCTGACCTATTGTCATGGCAACGCAATCGAATTATACGGAAATAAGTATTTGCCGAAGCACAGGTTTGGTTCCTGCCTCCATTGTATTGAAGATGGGGGCGGGGGTGGGGGGGGGGGGGGGGGAGGAGGGGTGGCATAGTTTCGGGAAAAACAAACAAACAAACGTCTGACCGAGATCATGAACTCTCAAATACGAATCGAAAGGTCTCCACACACTGTTAAGCTATGGAGAACAGAAGAGAAAAACTATGAACTGCAGGGGAAAAAACAAATAAAAACAGGTTTTAGAATGACATATACAGAAATAATAAAATTCTCAATGTTTTAAAACAAAGTCATGTACGTTAGGCAGCGTTCACAAATGACGTATCAGTTTTTACTAGAAATGTAGATTTCCCCCTCCTTTCGTAACATCAGTGGGGCGCTGTTGCGACGCTAATGGTGTAATTCTTGGACCGTCGCAAGACGAGCTTCTGCGAAAGCATTTGCCAAAAATGTTTTCGTTAATCAAGAACGAAAGGTAGAGGTTCGAAGGTGTTTCACTTTCGTAAAAGGTAACACTTACACTTATATACCCCTCCCCTTCTCCCACCAACTGTATAGTTTTTTTTTTTTATGAATTCGTTTTTGTAAGATTTTGTAACACTTTCTAATACTTTTGTGAAACATTTGTAAAACTTTTTGTAACACTTTTGTAAGCTTTTGTAGCAACACTTTCGTAATACGTAACACTTTATATAGATGGTGGAAGAAGGAAGGAGGGGGTAAGTAAGCGTTACCCCCTCCCCATCCCACCAACTGTATAGTTTTTGTTATGAATTCGTTTTTATAAGCTGTGCTTAGTGCCTAGGGGCGTAAGGACCAGTGATTTAAAAATATTAAGTTGTAAACAGAAATTTAAAAAATAGTTTAGCTAAAAATAGTTAGAAAAAATAGAGAAAAATAATTTGTGAAAAATTGGGGTGTTAAGTAACCCTTCGTCAGGGCCCTTCCCCATCGTAACAGATGGTAGCACATTTTCTCAACCACCCTTCCCCTCAAGGATTTACGGAATTTGTGAGCACTCCGTTACATCAGGTATAATAGTGGACACTGTCATACCGATGGGTCTTGCTTGAGGATAGGGAGAATAGATTCCATTTTGGCAACTCAAGAGTTTGCTAACTACTTTTCTCAATACAATGGTGCAGCCACGAATTGCTGTGGAAGGCGCCCGCGAAAATCAGGTAGATGTTATGCGAATGACTGTAAGCTACCTCCGTTGGACCTCAGTAGCTGAAACGTTCTACGCTATTCTGGAGCCTGCTTCTTTTTTTCCGAGAGCTCGTTTAAAACATATGAATTTCGTAGTTTTTCTTACTAATTTTCAGCACGTAAAGTTTCGTAAAAGCTTAGCTGTGATTAGATTTAGTTTTGGAGCTTTACATAAAATGGTACAAGACGAAAACGAGACTACCATGGCACTCCTGGACATGATGTAAAGTAGGCAAGGCGTTAAGTAAGTTGCATTGACGGAATTCGCAGTAAAAAGTAGTGATGACTTCCATCGTTCTGGTTGAATTTGTTGATGAATTTTCCTTAACCATGAATGGGGGAACATGGCGGCTACACTTTACACATAGTTTATCACGTCAAAGGTTTAGTTTAATGTTCCTCAATATTTGACGCCAGATTAATTTCCCCACTATATGCAATTAAATTAAATTAAATTAAATTAACAATTTTTTTGCAAAAAAGAATGCAATGGAACAAAGTGCCAACTATGAACCACTGCTATACTACTTAGTCCACAAGTTATTACACGAAGCGTAAATATTCAGTGACTCATAGTGATCTATAAAAAAGTTGTCATACAGGTAAACATATACCAGCAAAAACAATAAAACGATCTACAGCACAAAATTTAATAAGATCGATACTAAGTAATACCTCACATGGTAAATGCTTCGAAGTTTCCATTTAAAAATTGTAAGGAAGGTATCCATTACGACATGAGAGTGAACCACATTCCAAATTGTACAGGGGCGCCTCTACCGTTACAAAAGTGAGGGGGCCAAATGCCAGCAGTTGGGTAAATAACGGGGGTGTGGGCTGAGGGGGGGGGGGGGACAAGAACCAAGAGCCCCCCCGGCAAAAAAATACGAGCTGAGGGGGTAAAAACCATTGGAAAAATCTATAATTGCGATTTTCTTCAAAACTTTTTTTATGAAACATCCATTGTGTAAAGCAAGAAAAGTAATCGCACAATAAAAATAAAGTGATCCTTCGGTTTCTAACAGGGGGCGCAAAAGGGGGGGAGGGAGGAGAGCTAGAATTTGCCCCTACTCCGAAAATATGTACATACCTACGAATGAATTCTAGTGAGTCTAGTTGATTCCGCGTCACATGACTTGAAAGTGCATAAAGGCGGTTTGCTGTACTAGTATTCCTAGTTTATGATTTTTGCTGATGGTTTAATTTCCAATTTTTACAGTAGTAAGTCAGAGTTGCTGGGGGGGGGGGGGTTAGGGACGGATCGCAAGATTGTGATCGCCACTAGAAGTAAGCAAGGTACAGTTGGTAGTATTGCCAGATTTTTTATTCCAATATTTATCACATTTTTAGCAAAATTAATGAACATTTCAGGTTGTATTATAAGAGGTATAGTAATTAATATAGCCTCAACCTAAATAACTTTTAGAAGCTTAATAACGCAAGTTTCACTTACGAAACTGGTACGTTGAATACAGCCTTTTCTTTACGTAGTTTTGCTTAGTGCAAAGCAACGTATCGTGTTAGATTCATGTACCTCGTCACTTTGCATCCTTTTGTAACGAATTTAGTGTTATTAATGTATTAAAAAAAACAGAATTAAAAATGCTAGACCGACGTCAAAATGAAAAGATGACTAAACAAATTTTTGTTTCTCCCGATTGATTAAACCTCAGGGCCCTTGAAATTGTAATCACACAATAAAAGAAAACATTTTTACGGCAGTTCCTTTTCATTTGATTCATAACTGCTTGAAAGGTTGTTCACTCGTACGTGGATTACCCCTGACTGAACCCCTGGGTTCAAAGTTCGTAGATCTTCATTGTAACTTTTGTGTTTATGATCGATGTCTGATATCAAGGGTGGCGACCACACAGAACTAGCATACCCGAGGATTGGTCTCATAACCAAGAGTCAAACTAAGGTTCTAATATCATGGGAGTCTAGCCTTTTTAGCTACATAATTACAATGGGACCTGCTTTTCTGGTCATTTCTTGAACCCAATGCCCAGGTCTTTGATCTCATCAACATGATCTTGTGCTCGACCATCTTGTACATGGGACCAGAAATAGGCCACTGACATTCAGCAGAACAGATCTTCAAGTCATGAAGGGTTAGAGATCTGGTTCGTATCGATATAGAAATGTAAAGATACAAGCCGGTACAGAATTCGTATGGAAAGTGTAAAATAAATACCACAATGCCTTCAAACGTTATCGTTTGTACAGACACACGTACGGACACCAGCACCGGTTGAGAAGCCTTTGCTCGGCTATCCTCTGAACCTGCTGATTTACAAAAATACATGGCAGAAACGGTATACCTCAAGGATCAGTCCTTGGCCCCACCATTTTCCCTCAAATACACAAATGATTGTTCCGAACAAATTTTCTTTAAATCGTAATTAACGTACTAGAATTCCACAAAATATTGCTGACTGCATGAAATATCATTCACCTAGTGGTGCATGAATGCATCTCTCACCTTAAATTAAATCCGCTGACTCATAATATTACGCGGGAGCTGAAAATTGATTGTGTTGACGCTTAGTCTAATACATCCGGGAAATGGTTGAGCAATTTTTATTTTCCAGTTTGCCAACATCGGCGAGTGAGTCTCTTTTGCCGCGAGCAATTTTAATTAGTTGAACTTCACGGCTGTGCGCCTCTCTTTCTATCTTCTATTATACGATCGCTTTTTTATTTATAACATCGGATCGATGATGATACATCCCTCTCTGTATGGAAATAGCTTTTTGTTGCCAGGTAGCATTATTACAAACTTTCAAAGTTATTGCTCTTTCAAAGTTTAGAATTTATTCGAGTAATTTTTATTGGTAAAGTAGCCAGCTATATTTAAATTTGGCACAAGAGTTGTCAATGGTCTTATTAGCTTAAAGGTACATTCCTCCCGATTAGTTTTCCTGTATGGCTCAGTTTTGTAACATTGCTTCAGACCCGTTAAATGTTGCTAAGGCATTCATGTTCCTATTGTTTTCCTCATGAGAAACGGTCTTGCTGCACATTCACTCTAACCTAGTTAAATGTTGCAAAAGCTATTACGAGCAGGATGCGTACTTTTAGTCGGTGCGTACTTTTAACAGTAAAATTCAGTTGGATGCTGGAACCCTCAGCACAGACTGTTTACCGCAATAAGGTTTTTTTTCCAAATCAATTCTTCATCATAATACTGTTAATATACACATCAAATTTCTTGCAGGAGCCATTTTGAAAAGTGGTCCCACTTGTTACCAGGGTCGATATGTATTAAGTTCGTTAACGGACAGGCTGATTACCGATTTCTTGAATTAAAGCTGTCTCATTTCTGTTTCGAAGATGTGCAGACTGTGGTCGACGCAATTGTGTCTGGTGGGCAAATCTTCGATAATTATTCAGTTGAAAGCACATTTTCTATGAGGTAATACAAAGTTTGGCACAAAGATGTGCCATTTTTGCGTTATTACTCTACAGTGCTTTAACCTGGACAAACCTTAGGGCGCGATTACGCAACGAGGCCTTCTCTTTCGCCGAACGCTATTTGCTAGTCAACCGTTATTTATTTACGATTAATTTCCCGTTTCTATCAAATGAATGTGGTAATAGACAACAAATTAAATGTATCATGAATAACAACACGGATAAAGAACAAAGTGCAACACTCATTTTAAACATTGCTACAACATTGGTGTCATTTCAACATTGGTGTTCGTTGCGTTCGAATGAACTCTAATCCATTTTTTTTCGTGTATCTTCACAGTTGTGAGTATGTGGATACGAGCTGTAATGCTTTTTTTCTAAACGGCGAAGCCGTTTTTTGTTCAGTTAATTTAACGCTATTTGCAAAATTTGCTATTTTCGCGCAAAGAACAGCTCTAGCAATGATCAAACGACGGCAGAATAAATAACTGGGTAATTATATAGAACAACGCCTTTTCAAGCTATCGACATAATTCAACTACTTTTCGATTCCTTTCGTCGTTGCGGTTCAGAAAACCATAACGAAAACTTGCGCAAACGATTTTTTCTTTATAAAATAAGTTTTAAAACACGTTAAAACGCTATTGACAACCGTGGTTAGCCCGCCATAACGCGCGACGATGGGAGCGCAACAAAAAATACTGATTTCGACCAGAACATTAGTAAACGGAAGTTATCTTGTTCATTTGCGTCGGCATGGCTAAAGCGGTGATTTCTGATGGATGCGAACTGTCGTTCTATTTCTATATCAATATTTCTTTACAGTGTGAAACATCGTCCGCAGGGGCGCGCTTCACGCGCTCTATTATATACATCGAGAATTTGTGTAATCAGAAATAGTATGACGCAAGCATTTGTGAAACAACCAAGTGTCATAATTTGTTCCTTGTGTCACAAATGCTTGCGCCATACTATTTCTGATTAGACAAATTCTCGATGGATATGATAGTACGCGCGAAGCGTGCCCCTGCGGAAAGCATTTCATACTGGAAAAAAAATTGTCCCGGGAAGGATATAATTTCCGTTTACTAATGTTCTGGTCGAAATCAGGTTTTCTTGTTGCGCTTCCATCGTCGCGCGTTATGGCGGCCTAACCACGGTTGTCAATAGCGTCTTAACGTGTTTTAAAACTTATTTTATAAAAGAAAAACGCGTTTGCACAAGTTTTCGATATGATTTTCTGAACCACAACGACGAAAGGAATAGAAAGGTAGTTGAATTATGTCGATAGCTTGAAAAGGCCCTGTTCTATACAATTACCAATAACTGCTCGCAGCGAGAATTCAAAATCCAACATGGCGTGCATTTCGGGGTTATCGAAACGAAAACAAACCATCGAATGCTGGCATTCAGAAATCAGTCCCCGGGTTTGTACTGCAGTAAAAATTGTTTTCTTGTTGTCATAAATCGACGCTGTCATGCCAAAAGCATCATTCGTCGTATCATGAAGCACAAGAAGAAAATCTGCGTCCCCGTTGTTTCCATGGTACGGATAGACAACTCAATTGCCGCAGTCTCCAGTAAAGGCGAGAAGCAGCCAGCAGATCAAGTATTAACCAAGTGAAAGCTAACAAGCTAGAAAACTGTCGTTGTATAAACCCGCCCTTACTCTGCTTTTCAGTTTTCAAGCAAATGCCTCAAACTGACGTGGTACTTTACATAATTTGCATTGCCTTCATCCAATTTCGCCAAAGGTTGCATTATAACCGATATATTCCAAAGCCACATACATAGCACTAGAAACACAAAACCTGTTTAGATTTTGACTTGACAAAATAACAAACCATTAAGAAGAAAGAATACTATCAAATTACATAGGAAATAACTACAAACCCGACGGATGTTTACTACTCATTTTTATTGGAACCATTTCCGCGACATTTCTGCACGTATGCATTTAAAACGGATGCAGGAAGTTACGGCAGCTAACCTCTCATTAAGGGCCATTTTTAGACAGCCAGAGAACGGACTTTGACATACATTGCTTCTAGCACTAGTTGCTTGTAGTGTTGTTGCCACCTTTTGACAAAATGGTACCTGCTACGATATTGGTCTGAAGATGTTTGTACTGTGAAATAAGCGGCTGCAGTGAATACCTAGTCTCAACCGGTCTACTTTACACTTCCGCAACTTCTACCACTTTCGACCACCTCCGCTTTGTAGGTTACTTCCTGTTTTTTTTTTATTCGTTTAACTACTTTTTGGATGCTGAACCTAATGGTGAAAACAAATTGTCTCTAGCTCTAGTACTGTTCCGTAGATGATGAATCACACTCGGGCACTTCCGGTCTCTGGTTGGCCACTTCCGCTTCATACTTCCGGTTTCGTACTTATTCCTTAGAACTAATTTTTGGACGCTTCATCTAATGATGAAAACCGTTGGTCTCTATCTGTTACTACTGTTCCGGAGTTGAAAAAAGGTGACGAACGGACAAAGTCTTCTCAGAGTTCAAAGGACAAAGGACAAAGTGTTATCAGCGTTTAATTCGGCTGCACAGAAGAATCAAAAGTGGTCAAAGATTGTAAAATTGTATTGTGATTAAAGTGTGTGCCGGGGTTACCCAGCAGCCATCTGGGTTTCATTTCGAAGTTTCTTCCCTCATTCAGGCCAGAAAAATTCCGTAAGTTTGGTTCGTTAGGTTAGGCTGCTTATTTTTAGATTAAAGTTAATTTTAAGCAGATCGAAAACAAAGTTCTTT
>JAHWFP010158573.1:36327-54006 GCA_023313725.1 Lithobius niger | reverse complement strand
TAGTTTCGAGTCGCTTGGTGCGTCGCTAGTTTCGAGTCGCTTGGTGCCTCGCTAGTTTCGAGTCGCTTGGTGCCTCGCTAGTTTCGTGTCCCTTGGTGCCTCGCCTTTTTCGAGTCGCTTCGTGCCTCGCTAGTTTGGCATCTCACTAGTTTTGAGTCAGTTGGTGCCTTGCTAGTTTCGAGTCGGTTGGTGTGTTGCTAGTTTCGAGTTGGTTGGTGTGTCGCTAGTTTCGTTTTAATTTCTAGTTGTCTTTCTAGTTTCGTGTTCCTTTCATGTTAGTTGTACTTTTGCTTTAATTTTAAGCGAAAATTCAAGCTGAAGAGTCGGCGTCCGTGCGGTTTTTTTTAAGAGTTCAATTCGGCCATCTATAATATTAATATAGGTTTGTTGCAAACGATACCGGAGCGACAATGACCGGGGACGGTGGGTAGTCACTGATTTCCATCTCTCCCCATTCAATAAACACTGCCAGGTTTTATCCGCTGTTCGGCTACGTTTACAAGGGCCGTATAACCTTTATGATATGAGGTATATAATAATAATAATGAAATTGCTTTTAAGGTACTGGATAACTTATGGTATGTGAGAGAGGTTACTATGCTTGTGAACGGGAGTGGGATTGCTTACCGTCGTTAGTGTCTTGCTTCCGTCCAACGGCTGCATATCGTCGTTGATGAAACACACTTTGGCACAGCAATGTCACTGCACTTTGCAAACCAGGCATTATATGTTATTACAGTCCTGCTGTAGTCCAACACGTCGGCACACTTACGACGTCGCAAACATGTCCTTCTCCTTGTTGTCTATCGCAGAGTAGTGGTGTACACAGCGTGCACGTGTTCACATGTACTGTTACAACAATACTCGGAATCCAGGAATGCGACTACTTTTTAGCCCCTCCTCCTCTTAACATGTTGAACAACTATCCCTCCTTAACTCATCTTCAGACACTACAAGCTCTTTTGGCTTGTCCACCGTTTTTCAATTTGATGAGGACGCTGCCGGTCGTTGCTGGACTGAAGACGGGCAATTCATCCATTCCAATTATTGATGCAATGTAAGTGTACTTCAAAATATTGTTGAATAATATGTTGGTAAGTACGGACATCGGCAAGTACGGATATTCGTCTGTGTTCCAGACAATGCTCTTTCCATTCTGCAACGCCCCCCCTCCCCCAACATAAGACGATTTTTATCATAAGTTAATTACCATCTGACATTCATAGCAGACAGAACTGTGTCCACAGCATAACTGCGCTACAAAAAATTACAAAGCTACGACTCAATTCACAATTTTCACTGGGTGTTGTTTCATATGTTCTTCATCGTTGCTTTCCACCCCCAGCTATCCTAAATGGTGTATTATACACCCATGGCGAAGGTAATGCATTCTCTGGCAATGCTCAAGCATAATATCGTGAAATAGTGAAGTTAACGCCACCCCTAACCCTCTTACGTGCAACGTCGACTTCAGTCGACAGCGAGCGCATTTTTCCTCCCGTGCGCTGTCGACTCCAGTCGCCCGCCGTATATGGCCTGCTTTGAGAAGTCAAGGAGCCAATCAGACGCTTCGTTTCAACGCAGCAACTGTGCAACGTCATAGCCAATGAATGAATGAATCGCTCTGTACCATTGGTCAAATTTTTGGCGCCTTATTTTTCAGCCAATAGAATTTTACAATGGCTACTACGACCAGACAATGAACGTACTACGATCGCGAGCCGGCGCGCTTTCCTGCTCAACGCAAAATGGCGGCCGCGAGCGCTTTGCAGCCTCGATTCGATTCGGATTCCGATGCCGATTCTGACTCGGATTTTGAAGGTTTTACATTAGAAGAAGCAGCAGCTTCTAGAGAAAACGTGAGACTGTTTCAAAATGGCTTAGGTAATTCTGATTTTGAAGTTTCTAGTCCCGAGGTGAGCGAATCGGACGATGATGATAGCGATGATGAATCGGCGCACAGCTCTCGTAAACGCGCTAGGCCTAATCAACGTAAACGCGCTCCGGTGATATGGGACGAAGCGCCCGTAAATAATAACGATGCAACGAGTGCAGATTGGCTTCCAAAATTTACAAAAAGTGCAGGACCATCACGGCAGGTTTTTGGAGAAGAAGTTCCACAGCCAATCGATGTATTTTGGAAATTTTTTCCGAAGGAATTTATTAACCTGATCGTAGAACAAACGAACGTCTACGCTCGGCAAATAAAGCAAAAAAATGAATTTCTGCCATACGAAACACGTTTTTCCAAATGGAAAGATGTAACTTACGAAGAAATCATTAAATTTATTGCTATTCTCACTGCAGCTGGGTTAGTAAAATGTACGGATGTAACGGAACATTGGACAACCCGCTGGATTTTTGAAACTCCTGGATTTAGAAAAATCATGTCGCAACGTAGGTTCAAACAAATAACTGCCCTGCTTCACTTTGCCAATAATGATGTACGACAACCAAGAGGGCAACCCGGCCATGACCCCTTGTTCAAAATTCGCCCCCTTTTAGAATTACAAAATAAAATATTCCAGTCATGTTATTATCCACAAAGGGAAGTTGCAATTGACGAAAGTATGATTGGATTCAAAGGGAGGTTGTACTTCAAAGTTTACATACCAAACAAGCCACACAAATTGGAAATTCGTGCGTGGGTGTTATGCGACTCAAAATCTGGGTACACCTATAGTTGGGAAGTTTATATTCCGGACGCTGATCGTCATGGTAAAGCTTTAGGCAGCTACGTGGTGGAAAATCTCGTAAAACCCATTGAAAATAAAGGGCATATTTTGTTTGTGGACAATTTCTATACCAGTGTTGAGCTTTTTGAAACATTGGAGGCCAAGAATATTGGTGCTTGTGGCACAATACGATCCAACAGGGTAGGCCTACCACCAGATTTCAAGCCTAAACTGCTAAAAAAAACTGTGAATGAACAAAACCCCATTATTTTCAGAAAAAATGGAAACAAACTGCTGTGTGGCTGGAAGGATAAACTTGTTGTGACGGTTTTATCTACTGTGCACAACACTAACATGGTAGAAAAGCGTATCAGATCTCGACAAGGTCCCGGTGGTTATAGGCCTATTTCTAAGCCACTTTGCATTGATCAGTACAATAACTTTATGGGAGGAGTGGATAAATCTGACCAGCTCATAAGTTATTACCGCTACCCACATCGTTCAAGCAAGTGGTATATGAGATTATGGCACCATTTGCGTGAACTTGGCCTTGTAAATGCTTACATTGTGTACAGTGAACTAGGTGGAAAACTAAACCATTTGGAGTTTAGAAAATGTCTTGCTACTAGTTTACTAGATGGTATAGAACTGAAAAGCCCAACAAGAGGTGGTGAAGCCATGCCTCAGCGTCTTACTGAAAGGCATTTTCTGGGGCAAAATGTAACTAGCAAGTCTGACTGTGTGGTTTGTAGTAACAGGGAACAAAAAAAGAGAAAACAAACCACATTTTACTGCAAACAGTGCAACAAACCGATGTGTCCGGTAGTTTGTTTTGAAAGGTTTCATACTTTGAAGGATTTCAAGCTATAGACTGTCTGCCTAGCCTCAGATCATGCTAAAACTCAATATGTTTCATTCTTATTTGATTTTATAAGAAACTTGTTGAAAATATGTCATTGATGCTGAGAAAAATGCAATGAGAGTGTCAAGGGGCAGCAATAAATAATGCAAATTTTATCTTTGGTCTATAACTTTTATTTTTAGCAAAGTTCTAAACACAAGTAGGATATAAAACAAATAACAGTATGCTGGCCACAAGTTTTAAGGTCAAAACAAAAAAAAATGAACTTAATTCAATGTATACATTAGGAGTTATTGAATTTTTTGTATCGGCATGCGTTGCACCAAAAGCGCATGAAAAAAATGCTTGCACAGAGCACTGTTCTCAGCGAGTCAATGCTCGCACCTAAGAGGGTTAAATCGTCGTTTCTAGTTGCTGTTCGGAAACATGAATTACCTGTGAATTTTAGCATTCCAAGGATGCTTTCTTTACTGGAGGCTTCAAAATTCTTTACACCCACCCAGCTCCGCAACCCAATTGCAACACACTCCTCCTTTAAGAACGTCGATCAGAGGTAGGCCGCCATCTTTTTCCTTCCAGCGTGCACCTGGACGGTCACGCTTTTGTTGCTTTTGTTTTCTTTCCGTCGCTTCACCACCCCATTTACGTCGGCCAAGTCATTCACTGCCGAAAACTGATTTCGCTCATGGCTTGACCCTTGATCACCCTGAAAGACTCTTCCTAAGATGGTTTCTCGTTCGCCCTCTACTCCTCCGTCCTTAGACCCTGACATTCTCGGCAGCCTGTCAACGTCACTGCCACCTTTTGCCTCGCTCCTGCAATGGCGCTCGATGGATCATCCCACCGACATCGACTTCGTGGATGTCGCAACTTTTCAACGTCAGTCTGCTGCTTCGCCCCTCGCTGCTGCTACCTTGGCTCCCGTTGTTGGATAACCTGACGCCGTTCGTCTATCTGCCATGCTACTGGTTAATCGACCAACCTTCTGCCGCTGCTGCTATGTGCGTGCCCTCGCTACCAGCATCATTAACTACGCATGTCTCAGATTAGGCTTATTCTGTTGTTGCGTTAGTTTTCTCACCGATCCATTTTCTTCTATGAATTCATCTTTTTTTGATCTCAACGAATTGAATTTTTCACCACATCACACCAAACGACACTTCCCAAATTAGGTTTAATCTGTTGTGTGCGTTTTCCTCAAGCTGCTGCAATCATTGACGCCTACCGGTCTTTAATCCTTCACTGCAGCTATCCCTCCCTCACCGCCGCTCATTGCTTCCTCTTGAAGACAAGGAATTTAATTTTCTGCGGCTTCACACATAAACGACACTGTTTCTCAGATTAGGCTCAATCTGTTGTGTGCATTTTTCTCAATCTGCTTCCATCATTGACGTGTCAACATGTCTTTCGTCCTTCACCGCTTGCTGTCCCTCTTGACTGCCTTGATATCAAAGAATTGGATTTTCGGCTGCATCACACAAACGACACTGTTCCCAAATTAGGCTTAATCTGTTGTGTACGTTTTCCTGAATCCACTTCAATCATTGACACGTTAGTCTGTCTCGTCCTTCACTGCCTGCTATCCCTCACTGAATGCCCGATGTCAAAGAATTGGATTTTCGACTGTTTCACATGCATCGACACCTTTTCCATATTAGGCTTAATCTGTTGTTGGGTGCCTCTTCTCCACCTGCTTCAATTCTTTGCCTTGCCAGCCTGAGTTTCGTCCTTCATTGTCTGCTGCCCATCACTAACTGTTGTTCCTAGCCCCCCCCCCCCCCCCAAAAAAAAACCTGCTGCACTTCGCCTTGCCGCCTATCGCTGGGAATTCGCTCCTGCTTCAAGATGCCATCCTTCGCCGCCTATCATTCGAAGTTCCAGTCGGTCGTCCTTTATCGATGGCTGGCTGCACTCATCCAGACTAGTATCGTCCTATCCCACCATCATTCGAGGCTCTTCGGGACTACCATCCTTTATCAACTGTTGTTCATTTGTGCTCTGGACTGTCAATTCCCGCCATCTGCCACATACGACACTGCCAGCCTCCACTGCTGCCAGCACCCTCCCGTCAATGTCAAGGATCGGATTTTCCTCTACATTCCTTGGAACGACATTATTCACTGCTTTGGTTTCATCGGTCCTTGCGTGCATTTTCTCATTCGGCTTTGTTCATTGCCACACCCGCCAGCTTTCCGTCCTTCACCTCCTAGTGGCGTGTTTTGGCCACCTCGTGCACTTTGCCTTGCTGCCTACGCTGCAGGCTCTTCAATCTCCATCCTTCGCCGCTTGCTGTTCGAAGCTCTGCCACACTACCGTTCTTAGCCGACTTAGTCAGCTACTCTTCCAGACTGTCCCTGTCGTCTGCTGCACTTCGTCTCGCCGCTGGGAGCTCGTCAAGCTGCGGTTTGAGGCTCTCCCCACTATCGTTTGCAGCCCCTCCCCCCCCCCCCCCTCCAACAACCGCTACACTTTGCCTTGCCGCTTATCTCTGGGAACTCTTCAAACTGTCATCCTTCGCCACCTATCTTTCAAAGCTTACAGACGGTCTTCCTTCACCGACGGCTACCTGAACTCGTACAGCCCATCGTCCTATCACGCCGTCATTCTAGGCTCTTAGGGACTGCCAACCTTTACCCACTGTGGTTCACGGTGCTCTGGACTGTCATCTCCTGCCACCTACCACATACGACACTTCCAGAAGGCCGCCCGTCTCTTGCAGCTGCTCACGATTCACCGACGGTCATCTGCGACTTGTCCAGACTGTCGTCCCTCTTCACCTTCCCTTAGAAAATCTTTGTGACACCCGCCCTTTGCTGACTGTCGTAGATCGTCCACCAACTTAAGCCGCCTTCCGCCGAAGTCAGTTCTTCGCTCGTGGCAAGTTTTAGGTTACGCCGAGAGACTCCTCCACCAGGGTGAACACTCCATCGTCCGCATGTTGTCCCAGACAGAGCTATCAGCCTTCCGCCGTCACCTCCACAACCCACAGCATCGGCTCCTTCGTTCCTGCTTTCACTGCCTCCCTCACTGATAATTGTTCAAAGCTCTTCCAGATCCACCGTCCTTCGCTGCATGTCATCCATCACGAACTGCTATTTGCAGCAGACTGACGTTTGCAACTTTACGAGACCATCGTCCTTTTTGGACTGTCGTTGTTTGCATCCTGTCATCCTACGCACCCTGTTGTTGGCTGCCAATTGTCCAGACAATCATCCTTCGCTACCTACTGCTCCTTTGCTGACTGTTGCCTGCACCTCCAACGCACTGTCGTCCTTCGTTCCTGTCGTTGCAGCTTCCGGACTGTCGTCCTTCGCTGCGGTTGACCCATCACCGTCTATCGCGTGCAACTTCTGAACGGTCACTGTCCAATGGACCCCGTTCACGTGCTTATGGACAGAGCCAAGAGAGTTCTCGACAACCTGCCACATTTGGTCAGTCTTTCACCGTCACCCTCGCTGAGAACAGGCCGTCATCGGCCACATTCAAGCATTAACTTGAAGCTGAGGCTGTACAGATACCAATACTGGTACCGGGACCGGCTGCAGGTACCATTGGTATCGGTATCGGACCGGCACCGGGTTAACAAGTACCGGAAAAAGTACCGGCATCGGCATGTTTTTTCTAGAATCGGCATTTTCGTACATTAATAATGCGGCATATTGTTCCCAACGCTACTAAAATTTAAATATGTAATCTGCTGGGTTTTAAATTCGTGGAGCAATAAAGTGTTACCAAACAATTCCTTTGTAAAAGTGATACATTTGTTACACCATTTAATTACCAACGTATGAACACGATCTTTATTATCATTTAACATCGGCATTGGCACCGGCTTGGTATCGGCTTTGGCACAGGATCGGCAAATGACCAATAGCACTGGTACTGGGATCGGAACCGAGTAAACAGGCACCGGTATCGAACCGGTATCGAGAAAAGTGGCACCGGCACAGCCTTACTTGAAGCCCTTTGCAGCAGCTTCGTTTCTGCCAGTCGTTTACGGCATGAGGCGTCACTGCCCCATGTCCGACGTCGTCAAGCATGCCAGACAACTTCATCTGCCGCCACACCAACACTTTTCATCGGCTTCACTAACACGATCTCAACACATAGCCTCCATCATCAACAACAACCCAAAGCTGAGATCATCACAAGCGACATCTCTCCTCACTCTCGTCACAAGCCACTTCCGGGGAAGGTGAGACAGCCCTGCCCTCATAACTTCCAGCCTGTCGTCACCATCAACAACAGCAACAGAAATAAGGTATCGACATCAGAAATAATGAATCGCTACGATCACACCATCACCCATCCCCGCCTTTCGCCACAAAATCATTCCGGGAAAATCAAATAAAACCCTCACCGATCCCAGGCTGTCACCTTCAACGACGATAACAACTGGGATTGTGCTCCGGACAGCATCGTCAACATTTCTAAGGGAAAAATTTTCATATGAAACGTCGCCCCGCCTTTCGCCACATGGTCCTACCAGGACAACTTTGCTAACTCTTCCAAGGCGTCACCAAGGCGGCAACAAGTTTTCTCAACCATTCAAACAACTGTTCACGATGCATTAAGTTCATGCGCCATCTATCGACCACAACGTTCGATCTCCTCACAGAAGAAGCAGTTTTCATGACCACATTGGCAACCTGTCAACATTGCAGTGAGATTCAAGCCCCTCCATTAATTTCACTCACTGCCTCTTCTATGAACTCTGCTCGGCCATCCACCTCAAGCCAAGAGCCATTTTTCATGCAAAACGAAAAAGAAAAAAAAACAATTGTTGCGAACAACCACGACATATCGTCACACCACCGCTCACACGCAGACATCTCAGCCCACTCTCTCCAAATCAATCTTATGGGCTTCGGCTCCCATTTGGTCCAACTTCACACTCCACAAATCTGGATTAACTAAAGATGGATCACGTCGAACAAAATTTCTAACCACTCATTCCCATTCACGCAGTCTTGTGACTCCAGGGAAACTCGCTCCGTTCAACTGAATCCAGTCAATCCACTATGTGAAATCAACACCAACTCAAAGTACGCATCTTCGTTCCTTCTCTAAATCGTTCACCACCACTCCCAAAAGCTGATGAAGATGGATCATGTCGAAGAAAATCAAAAATAATTATCAAGTCTCCAATCCGATCTTCACTCAGCAATCAACTTGCGCGCTGAACTCGATCAAAAGGAATATCCTAAACCACGCAAGTGTCAAGCGATCATCAGATAAGTCTTCATTCTGTATCTAAACCTTAATCCTCAAACGAAGTAAACTTCCTGCGACATCTCTCCTGAGTCGCTGATTCTGAGGCTCCGGTAAATCGGCTCGCAACCCTAGGGAACCCTTCATGGCGGCACCCATGACCGGTTCTGACAAGGTGAAATGTGAATGCTAAAATCTGCAGGTAAAGCATGTTTCCGAACGGCAACTCGAAACGGTATTTTGCCGGCCCTTGGAACAGCCAGCTGAAAATTGTTTCTATTGCCTAAAAGAAATATAATTATCTGGACCCGCCCTACATCCCCTCTTGAGTCACCACCATGGCAGGTCGAGAGTGAAAAGACGATGGCCTACCTCTGGTAGATGCTCTTAAAGGAGGAGTGTGTTGCACAATGCACATGCGCACTCTGGTTGCGGAGCTGGGTGGATCTAAAGTACTATGATGCTACCAGGAAAGAAAGCATCCTTGGGAAGGAATGCTAAAATTCATAGGTAATTCATGTTTCTGTTAGGCAATAGAAACAATTTTCAGCCAGCTGTCCAGAGGACCGGCAAAATACAGTTATTCTTTGCAAAATTAACTAAAAGCTTCATGCTGTGAATTGGAAAGATAGTGAGGGGAAAACGAATGGCCTCACTGCTTTCTGTTCTTACTGGCCCTTTCCCCAACCTAGGGTTAATAGTGACGCTTCCTCTTTCTACTTGTGCGTGCAAAAAGGCATTCTCTTCTCTACCCCCCCCCCCCTCTCATCTTCACAACAATTAAAAGGATATAAAGTGTCCTTTTCGACAAGGTTCAAAAAAGTTTTGAAACTTAAAACGGAGTGCGTTCTTCTCACTGCCATACACTCACAACAGCGCAACACCCACCTCCTATTTTGGACACGATTTTAGCCATCATAAGTCCATGGCTGCTTAACAGGATTGTGTAATATTCAAGTTTGACTTCATTGTATAAACGCGACTGAATATAGAAACTTCAAACTTGAATTTTTTGAGTTTCATTGCGGTATCATATTTACTTAAATTTTGTCAAATTAATGCATTAAAAAATTTGGAATAAGCCATTTAGCTCAGTTGTACAATAAATAATTCGTCGTGTAGTGCTTTTGATACATACAGGGAAAACTGATTGAATCAGTTTAGTGCATGGTAATTATAAAAACGTACAGCATCTTCGAAACTCTAACTTGACTCGAAACTTAAAACAGTACTCTACCCCCCCCAAATGCGACTTCATGCGGAAAAGTTGAGTTTGTACGCCTCAAGCGTTTAATGCACGATTTACGGTGCTTTTTTCAGCGGTGTTAGGTGTACCATAAGTTGGTATTTATTTAGGTAAAATTATTAAAGAGATTTTCTTGTATCGTAGTATTGTGGCATAGAAATGCAGATTTTCAGTGTCTACGGTGTACCTCCAGTGTAAAAGTATAAAATATATAAGTATAAAACCAAATCTCTGAAGGTGTCGTTTGTATTTTTTCAGGGTGGAGTTTGTTCACGAATTTAATTTCCTTGCCAGCTATCAACGGATGTCAAAGAATATTGGTATGTTGTGTACTTCATCTTATGGTTTTCCTTTAAAATGTTTTAGTTTTTTATTATTCATAGCAATTTGTAACGAAGAAAGACGAACAATTTCAAGTCCAAAGATATTTTCAACAGTCAATATCTTGCAATTTTTGATAGTCTTTGCACTAGAGATGTAAAACATAGCTGACTATCTTCATCAGGCACACACTATGGCAGCAGACAAATTTGTCAATCATTTCTCAGCGTTTGGCATAGCTTAGCTTATTTGCTGGGCCGATTTTTTCACTGTTCCTCAGTACATTGCAGAACTCCCTGAATTTAAAATGGTGCTGACGAGTGCTGGACGGACTTTTCAGCCGGCATATTGTGAGCCGGATGAAGATAGTTGGTAGGGTTTTACATCCCTGGTGCAAAGACTATCGAAAAGTTGCAAGATATTGACTATTAAAAGTTGCTTGAAAAATTTCGAGAAAGCGTAGTCTTGGAATACTCCTTGAAATTCTCATTTTGCTTTGCATGTTGACATGTTGACATCGGTGAGATATATATATATATACACATTAAAACATAAACGACTAAACGTGCAAAGAAATAGTGCGATTTTCTTTGTTATGGTGACTTCGAACTTTCAAGGTAAACTTCACAACGTATTTAGGTGGTTTAACCGGCCGTTTACTTTAATGGCAAGAGGTAACACAAAAATGATACTTCGTGGTGTACCGTATTACGTGAGCCGCTGTACGCCCAACCAATTACTGTGTACATGGGAATTGGCAGAGTACCAGCAGCAAGGCAGCGTGCAGACTCCTACTGCTCCACCAGTTAGAACCGGATTGCTGCAGTCAGCTGGTCACGTGAAGTAAATCCTTGGCAGGAATCCATTGCTACAGCAGGTACAAAAAGCCAGGTTAGACCGAGGATCCTCAATGGTGTTTGAGAAGTAATCTGAAAGTTTGTCTCTCTGAATACTCACTAGGGCTGGTACAGGCTGCAACCTGGACCAGTGTGTAATATGTGATACTCTGGGTACAGAACCCCTGGTGGCTGTGCAGTAAGGAGTAAATTGGGCTTGAGCTTTGTCTTGAATTCAGTCGTCCACTCTGAGTAGTTACAGTAGCAATTTGTGTTTATTTAAAATAGGTGATAGTTGAAGCTTTTTTATACTGTATTGGGGATTCAATTTGTACAACATGCAAACTTAATTATATTTTTAGCAAAATCTGGCACTAAACAGAAAGATGATATCGTGGTTGGCGCTCCATTCGAACCCACTTATGTGTATAGCATGCTTCGGTCCACCAAATCCGACTCCTTCAAGGTAAGATAGTGAGAACTGAGGTTTGATATGGAAAATACGTATGTGTTCTGCATACATTTTTTTTTCTGTGACTTTCTACTGCAGTGACGCAATGATTCTGGTGTTTCATTTATTAATTTTCAACTTTGTGGTACTAAATCTTAAGTTTTGCACGTGTCCTTGAAAGCCTGAAAAATAGAAAAAAATTCCAGGCCTGGAAATTCCCATGACAGAAAATAACATTTTGCTTTGTGTGTTGGACATCAGTAAGCTTTATATATTATGTTAAAACATAAATGTGTAAAGAAATAACAAAAAAAAACAATGGTATTGTGTTGATTGCAGGGCCAGTATTTGTGTTTCGCCAGTGTTGTTTAACAACAAAATCTAGCAACGTACATCTTGCCACAGTTTTGACATGACGTCCTCTAATGAATTTGTCTTTTTATTGTCTCGTATAAACTATGAAACTACTCGCATGTTCCTTTTTCATGTACAAGTCCTAGAATTTTAAGTTTACAAGCTAAATAACCACTGTAAACCGACCATTAATTTTAGGACTGTACCAATACCATCTCGGTAAATCTGCCGATATTTTATGTATTTGTGTTGGATCGGAATTGGTATATTTTTGCAATTCTTTTGTTGATACTAATTTTAACGTCACTTTCTATTTGCTGACAAAAATATCATTACCTGGAAGGTTTACCTGGCACGCAGCCCAGTGTGCACCCCTCTTCTATAAAAGCGTTGTGAGCGACAGTATGTCATCTTTTCTTCTCTACGGTTCAAACTGCTCTGACGTCTTCAAGTTACTCTGGCTACTCAATTTACTGCTATTCCCTCACCCTTTGCCATCATGCCGCGTGCCAAAGGCACACTGAAGGAGGCTTCACCTCCGATTACTACCTCCCCACCATCACCCTTATTTGTTCCAATGGACATCCTATCTCCACCTGTTTCTGGATTGTGTACCCTTTCCACAGCAACCCGCCCTTCGTCGGGAGGTTCTCGTTCACCTACCTACTTTCGGCTCCCAAAGTGGCTATCTTGGAAAAGATTACTACGTCGCCTTTTCCCTGCGGTCAGGTCGTGGTCCCGCATCCAGATCTTGGCTCACTTCAATCAGAACTTGTTTTACAAGGCCAAGGAGGTCTATGCTCGACTCAAGCTTCAAGTGTCCAGCCGCAATCCGAACAAACGCTGTTTGGCTCACCCTTCGATGGCGCCTCTGGATCTTTCATCATGGTCTCTCCGTCGTTCATCTAGTCTTCTGCCTTCAGTGGGGATGGATATGAATCCAAGCAAAGGTTCTCTTGCTTATGCACAGTGCTCTAGTTACAAGCGAAATTCTTCGCCTCATTCTTCGTCACCCAAGTCAATGCACTGACTGGGTCGACGCCACTACCACCAACATTGGCACCCACAAGCGACAGCGCTCTTCCCGTGACGATCCTGGGCGTTGTCGCTGCTTCCCTTTGATCACCCGTGAGCCTTCGCCTTCATCTAGTAAGCAACCTTGCGTCAACCACTGCATCCGCCTTCCCTTCGGCGACCTTCTCAATCAGTCACCATAACCGAAGACAGCGATTTCGACGCAGACTCTCCCGTTGCCGGGAACGCTTCGCGCTCCTGACAACAATGATTCTCTATATGCTCACTTCGCCGCCTTCTTCGCAGATGACCTGAAAACTTAGAAAATTCCTGTACCAGACCTTCTAAATACCGTCGAGGATATTTTATCCCGGGCAGTTTTCTCTGCAAGCCTTCGTCTCCAACTGTGGATCCCGTTAAAAACCAGGGTGTCTCCACAGGTCGGTTTTGGATTATGTGGCTGCTTGCCTCAACAACATGCGGTCCTAGGTCAATCTAATACTCTGCTAACGACTCTCTTTGAGAACCTACTCTTGAGCAAAGGCGACCCATTAGAATTAGATAAGGATTTTCCACCGCCTCGTCCTGGCCGAGAAACTTTTCTTCGGCCCACTGGAGCTGCCAACCCAAGGAACTTAGATACGTATCCTCAGTCGGAGTTCCTCACTGCTGAAGTCAAGATGGCTTTCGGCACTGCTCTCTGTTCTTTCATCGGTTCTCAAAGACAACTACTGTCTCCTTTGCCTCGGCCTTCATGCTGCTTCGCAAGCAGATGTTCATCAGACTGCCGCTAATGTTTTGTGTGAAAAACTCTCTTCGGAATCAACTCGGCTAGAAGCCAAATGACTGGCTTTCCTCATCAGCCATATCTTTTGGAAAGTCTGCTTCGCTACATTCCTTTCCTTGAACTGGCTCACCAAGGCACTTTTTAACTTTTCCCTTCTTCGTTGGGGTGGCGCTTTTGATACTGCCTCCAATTTCAACGACTCAACATACCACAAACTGCGAAACCAGCCTCTCCACGAATCGGACACCCTCTTTCGTGGTCTTATTCCCAGGTTGGCTCCGCATCTAGACATATCCTGCAAACCGAAGCCTCCTGTCCAAAGCAGTCTCGTTTTTTCAATAAAGCCACTGCCCCCTCCCTTTCGTACCGCGCCAAAGACACTTGAAACCGAATCGTGAGGCGAACTCCTAAGTCAGTCCCCTTCGAAATAATGACCCAGGCCGCGGAGTAAGCCGTTCCCAGGGCCGCAGCTCCACTCCAACTGCCGTTCCCGCTACGCCTCCACGAGACCCAAGCAGCGGTCTCTGTCTTTCCAATGATGTTCGGCCTTTCCGGTAGGAGGTCGCCTTCGCCACTTCCTCCCGGCTTGACAGTCGCTGACTTCCGATCTTTACATCAGTGGTAGAAGTTGCGCATAAAATCTTGATTTTTGAAAACTTGTCCTGAAATGTCATTATTTTTCACATAATGTCCCGAAATTCCTGAAATTTATCGAAATTCTAAAATTATCTCATTTAAAAACTGTCTTTCACTTGGTAAGCACACAAAGCATTAAGACTGCAGGTTAAAGATGTGATTAAATTGCATGCTGGCCCTACCAATAACCGAAGAATTGGTAAGTGCCGTATTTTAAGTCACACAAAAGTTATAAAGAACATGTCAGAGTAGAAAAGAAAATGCAAGAAGAAGGGAAAAGGAGAATCAAGAAAATGAACTTGAAATGCATTTGTTGAAGAATGCAGTGATGACATTGCTAATTACTTCGAAGATTGTATCGCCACAAACTAAAGAGAACAATTAAGATACGGGACTGAAAGTGTGTGAACAGCTATTGCCAGAAGCAAGTAAGCTGCAAGCAGTTAAATGAATCACTTTTAAAAAATAACTTAATGCTGCAAAAGTTGCCCGAATGATGATTAAACCGTGCTTTTCTGCTGGATGTTTGGATTGGTGGAAATGAGGAAGCTGATCCTGCAGCGAAAGGGGCCCTTTCTGGCCCTCTCGGAAGGGATCTCGGCATCATTCCCTCAGACGCCTTTCCAGCTCTGCGTGTGAGGTTACATGCTTTTTGGCAAACCTTGTGGGACAGACAGGACGGTAATAAATTACGAGCTATTAAAGGCACTGTTGAGGAATGGCACTCGGCGTGTCGCCGTGAAGAGGTTGTGTTGGCCCGTTTGCGCATTGGTCACACCCGACTTACTGTTTTCTTTTGCGGGGGGTTGACCCTCCTGAATGTCATTGGTGTCGTCGGCCGCTAACGGTCCGGCACTTCCTTGTTGATTGTTGCCATCTTGATGGTGTTAGTCGTCGTTTCCTTCGAAATCCTTCGTTTGCGAAATCCTTCGCATTGGTCGCTCCCAGCTTTTTTCGCCCTCGTAAATCCGTCGATAAGACCTCGTCTCGTATGATTTCAACTTGGATCAAGACCGTCGTACTCAACGCCTACGATGCCCTGGACATCAACTGCACAGACAACAACATTCGAGTCACCGCCCACAAACTTGGAGCCATCTCAGACATCCTTGAAGCACCTGTCTTCATGTCTCATTGCTTCCGAGACATGTCCTATCAGGCCGATGGACTTTACTGTCTCGGGACGTTTGTTGCTGACCGACAGATTCTTAAAACCCTTAAACAATGCAAAGTTTTGTTTCCACAGTCTGCTGTTTCACTTACCTTCGCTTTGCTTGCAACGTTTATAACTTTTGGAGGAGCCAGCCCTCAACCCTCAACGCCGCTTTGACGAGGTCTACTGGAATGCTAAAATTCCAGGTAATTAATATTTTCGTTGGCATATAGAAATGTCAAATTACCATGGGCACCTGGTTGATTTTGGTTTCTATTGCCTAACCGAAAATATACATTACCTTCACCAGCCCTACCTCCCCTCTGTGTCACCACCTGGGCATTATAAAGGAATAAAAGATGACATACAGGTGCTCACAAAGCTTTTATTGAGGGCTGCGTGGCTGGTGGCGCTATAACTTTAATCTTTCATTGGAGAATAAGAATTCTAAAATTCCAGGTAATGTATATTTTCGGTTAAGCATTAGAGCCCAAAATCAACCGGTGCCCCTGGTATTTTCATGTTTTCTTCTTTACAGTGAAAACGTTGTGTTCCCTACCTGCAGGCACGAATCTGTGCGTGAAGCACAACACGGAAGTTTTATCTTTAGGGAGATCAATGCAGTTCAACCTAGTTGCAATTTACTCTCCAACAATGCTTCGGATTCAACCATAACTGCTTATTATGTTAACCAATAATCTGGTTAAGGCTAATTACAAAAAGAAAGTTTGTTCTCGGGCATTATTTTCATGAAATCCTTACAGGCGGGCGGAATTTTCTTTTAAATTTTATAATTTTTCGGCCCTATTTTTCCGTACATTTTGGGGAATCATTTTTTATTTTGGTAAAATATAGAGCATTGCCTCGTAATTCTGCTTACCGTATGTCCATAAAATTATTTAACAACAATAGTGCTAATTTTATACTTTTTTTTCTCGCTAAGAACCATTTTTGATCTGCACCTGCCATTTTTGCCGTTTCGTTATTTCTCGTCAAAACAACGGTGCGGAATGGGCTAAAGGTTTTATTTTTAAAGGCCTTTGGACAAACGTTATAAAAGGGCCTGCATTGTAACGGCGTCAGTAAAAGATATGTGGTATCAGATCGGTAGAAGTGTATCGGTACAGCCTTAGTGAATTTGAATGACTATGTCACTTAGCTTTAAAATAAAATACTCACTTGGTGTACTTTTTTCAAACCATACTGCACAAAACAATTTCTTCGTATTTTTTTTTTTATACTTTATAAAATAAACCATCTGAAATACCATAGTTTCTGCAAATTTTGCGACATGAAACTTGGTCTTTGTAATTTATGTGGTAGTCCACAAGTCGACTATTTGAGAAATAAACGATACGAACAAATTGCTCGTAAAATTCTGCAGTTGCAGAAAAAGCGAAAGCTGAATCTATGTAATAACATCCCATTGAATGTTTACAGGGTCGGCAGGAAGATGCTGAGGAATTTTTAAGTTGCATTCTGAATGCACTGCACGAAGAAATGTTGGAGCTAATGTCTTCAGGTGCTTCCAAAAACAACAAAAGTAAGAAGTATTAAAAATGGTTTTGAATAGAGGGTTGACTTATAAATTGTAGGGCTGCACCTAATAATTTGGTATTTGTCATCTTTGACTAAGTGTTGCATTGGCCACAGGGCACACGCGAATTTTGGCCGTGATGGGACCACTTTCCAAATTGAGTAAATTGCACATTATCTGCATGCCAACAATCCGCGCCATGTGCGTCCATTAACGTATATTGTAATAGGCTTTGACCTACTTTGACCTACTTCCATCAAGACGCCACCCAAGCAAAAGCATGTTTTATTTACTCCGAAAAAAAAATCGAAATTCTGAAACTTTTGAAGTGATCTTCACTAAAAAACTCAATACACTCACAAAACCTGAAAATTTTCGACAGACCATAAAAATTCTGAAGTTAGGCTGCGAAAGAAAATTGTTGCTTCTCAAGCCCCTTGCTAGTCGCCCAAAACCCTCCTGTTCAAAAATTGTTTCTGCGACTTTGAGACGAACGTGTGATTGTTTTGCGTCTCCAGCACTTCAGAGCAAAATACAAAACAAATTAAATTGAGCATCTAACTTTTGTGTCTTAAACCGCTCTCTATTTGCGTAGA
>JAHWFP010158573.1:10517-28790 GCA_023313725.1 Lithobius niger | reverse complement strand
TTTTTTTGGAGGGGGGGGGCACAAACTTGAAAAACGATGTAACCTACTTGGTCTTTACACGTAATGAAAGAAAGTACAGTACTACTTTCGATTGTTTTCAATCACACGATGTGTTTTTTCTACAATTTGTTTCATTAAAGTACAAGACCAAAGCAGTTACTCCTCTCTTCCCCCACGTTTGATCTCCCCCCCCCCCCATAAGAAAATTACCTCTTCCTCTGATAAGTTGTGCGACCCAATACTGTATTATGAAGTACTGAAATACCAGGTATGATATGGCACATATCCTGAGTTTGGAATGGAAACGGTGAATCATTACGAGGTATTTAAGAACTGTTTACCCCAAACCTGGGGGGGGGGGGCTGTAACTAAAGACTGGTGCATTTCCGGACCCATGTTTATAGGACTTTTTCTTCTTATCTTTGATCACACAGCGGACCCTCAAAATATTTGACACCAATTTCCGAACACCCTGTATAGTAAGCTTGACCACCGCCGTATACAAACGATGAGAAACAAGTGAACCAAGAACTTTACATTCATCAAATACGCCGGATGAAATAGTTGTTGATATGGAATATCAAAAATTTGCAGAATAGTGAATATTCTGGACATTATGAGATTGAGCGTCTTGAACTTCTGTAAATTTTTTCGCTAGTGATAATGAGCTCTCATAGAACTTCCGTTCGTTTAGTCTTTATCTACTGGATGCAATCACTGACACCTTTCGGATAAGTGAACCCCACCTCTGGATTGCCTTCTTCCCTCACCATCCTCAACTTTTTTTTTGTCACCTCGCCCTGTCGTTTCTTCTCGCAACTTGCATTCTCCTCATTCCTACTGCATTTTAAGTCGACATGTTACACGTCGAATTAATGCGCTTGTGCTCAAAAAAAGACTGAAGGCAAATTGGTTCAGCGACATCTCAAAAACCAGACACATGTGTTCAATTCTGATCCGACGAAATTCAAGTATGTGGGTGGGAGAGTTACAGTGCGTAAGGACAAAAGGTATTATGCTCTATACAATTTAGTTACGACATTTTTAGTGTACTAACCTCAAACGAGGTCTCGGAGTGAAAAACCATCGTACGATAGTGGATGACGTCAGCCTTATGTTAGCGTAAAGGTGTGCGCTCAAACGAAAAATTGCCGCTGACAAATGCGTGTAACTGCGCATTTCGGCAAGTCAGCTCTTCAACATTGCGGTCGGTTAGAGACTATACTTAGACATCGAGGTGGATCCTCTCTTATCGCACAGAACAATACAAAGGGAGTCTTGACTTACCTTTGCGATCTTGATGGTACACCGGTTTTTTATGCTTGAATCTGGACGGTACAATGAATGCGATGCTCGTATAAGACTTTTGCTGTTAATTACTGCATTATCCTCGCTGCTTTTCGGGTGCGATATATTACAGTATTTTATTACACGTATTTGTGGTGTTGTTTCCTATTGAACGAGTTATGTCCTGTTTTCACAGTGGCGGACTGGCCAGGGAGGGAAAGGCTGGATATTCGTAATGGCCTCTGACTTTCAGATTTTTCAGATTTCAAATTATAAATAATAATAATAAAGATAATTATAAAATGCTAGTAAAACAAGTGTAAATAAACTTGCTAGTAAACTCTGTATTGAGTAGCCTAACAAAAATTGGCCACATGAAATTCCAGTGTTATATTCAATGTGGAATTTCTCACAATTTTCGTGTGAATATTTTAACTTTTGTTAATACACCTAAAAAGTGTAAATAAATTTAATCAACCTCACGTACCTTCAGCGCAATATGATTTCTCCTACTCCCCCCCCCCCCCATTACCTGCTGAATTTACTGAAAATATGGTGTTCGAAGATTTAAAAATTGTAAAAGTCGGATGAACAAGAACAAAGGGAACGGTAAACTGTGAAAGGGCGAAGTTTTCAGTTTGTTTTTTTGTAAGAAAACCAATATCAGCATCCGATAAAAACTTATCTGGTTAGTGATTGCTTCGTCGCAAACAAGATTCTGGCTCATTTGCCGTATCATAGTAGCAAAAGTTACGAGACAATTTTTTTTAATGTAATGTGCAATATAGTAGATATTGTAAAGTACACCGCACATTCAGATTTTTTAGTAGCGTCCTGTTTAGTAGCGTTCGTTCCAACAGCATACATCAATTACACATTTTTTTGTATTCTACCATACGACACGTTGAATTACTAATGCAGTGTTAGTGCATCCTTGTTTAATCATTCTGTTTAGAAGTCCAGCCAGATATCCCACCTTAATAAAGCTTCCCATCACTCTATACAGATGTTTTAGCCCCTGTGCTAGGTTTCGAGTGCCTCACCACACGGCAAAACTCATTCTGGGCCATGGCCTTCAGCTGAGCAATCGGATGTCCAGATGTGAAAGCAATCCCCCTCCCTGTCGGTGTAGGGTTTTGATGCTACCTCTTTCACTTCGGTGTAGCATCACGTCCATGAACCGCGACTGACATCTCTCCTCCTCGAGTGTGAAACACAATTCTTCATACCTGCTGGTTAACACTCAAGTGCAGCATATTCTCAAGACGAATGAGTTTGATTCTTTTCTGAAGAATGTACAATGTCTTAAAAGCCATCTCTGCAGAAGCAATCAGAATGAGGTGAAGGACGAGTGCAAGCTGCAGCCAGAGGAGGAGAAACAGCGAACGATGACACCACCCTGAAGAAAATACAAACACCCAAGAAGGCGCGTATAAGAGTGCCACGTGGGAAGTGCAATGCCGTATATGGGACCAGAAAAGGAATTTGCTAAGGCTCGGCCGATACCAAGTTTTCCCGATCCAATCTGATCCCGATTCGATATGATGTTCGTTTCCACGATACCGATATTTCAGAGCACTTAGTGAAGAACAAAGTTGCGTTTTATTTTTATTTTAAGAAATGCAAAACAAGTACCATAATAAGTAGTGACAGAACAATAATAAATTAATTATAAAATAAATACCAAAAAAAAAATACAGCACAACATGAACTAGCTCTCGGCAATGTATTTTTAACGAAGGCCTTTAAAAAAATGTTGTTTCTCTGGCAGAAATTTTTGTATGCAGGCAAGGTCAACAAAGGCAGTAAACAAAGTTGTAGACCTACTTATTGTCATCATTTACGCCATTAATAACTCTGTAGCATCATGGGTAGCCTAAACCTAGCATAGGCTATGTCATCCTTTCGCTTAAAATTATTAAAATCTCTTTAGTTTAGCCTATTAATTTTTTTTGTGGGACCTGTAAAATATATCTGTTGAATTTGCAAAATGTCTAAATTCATCTCTCTGAAATGGTCTACGGAGCACGGTAAAATAATTCCAAACAGGACTGTGCTTCGTTGCTGACACCATGATACATGCTGTAGAGAAAGCAACCAACTATTCGTGCCAGGCAGAATGAGTGTAGTGATGATGGTGGTGATGATGATGATGATGATGCCACCTTCAGCATGTGTTTACTCCCTCCAGGATGTGTGTATGGTTTTCGCGCCAAAAGCGTTCAAAAATAGAACAGCGTTGCTTCGGGGTTCGCTAAAACAAACTGACGCTATTGTCTGGTATTACGGAGCCGATCTCGAGTGTTCGAAAACATCAACTAGGAGACTCTTTCTGCTTTTGCAGCAATCTGCCTGCTCCAACTTGACCAAAATGACGTTGCTCGCAATCTGCTTCGATCCTACTGGCGGTTTCCGAGCATCGGTAAGAAATAACTGATGAAAAATTCTGATACAAATACGATACCGATACAGACAATATCGGCCGAGCCTTAGAATTTGCACATCTGTAAAGCAGCACATGGCTGACACAGGGAATGGACTTGACACAAACAGCATTGAGGTCCACCTCATGGAGACCCAGCACAACATCAATTTGGAGGGCACCAACATTCATTTAGTCTTAAACTCGTGCAGAGACCTTCATCTCCGTGGACGAGAGGCGCTGGCTATTCAAAACCACGTCCGAGAGAAGGCTGCACTGATGAATATCTAGGGGCCGTTGAATCTTGCAATCCAATACCTGTTCAGAAGTTATTTTTTTAATACGCTGAAAGAAAAGTGGAGAGACAGCCAAACTACTGCAAGGGGCTGCAGCAATCCACCTCCAAAATTGATTGACCCTTCTAATACTGGAGACAACAATGAAAAATCCGCCGAATTTGAACAACACTCCGCCGAATTTGGAAGTTCGTTGGGGTTTGGAAGGATTGTGAGTGTGGGTGCCGGTGGCTTAACTGCCTGACGAAGACAACCAGTAAAGGTTGTCGAAAATTCGCATGTTTCGAGGGGAAAACCTTTGAAGATCTTCGACTTTTGGTTTTGCGTGATCAAACTGTGAGTATAAGTCAATCAAAATAATCCGATTAATTCGATTATTTTAAAATAATCACGATTATTTCCAATCCTGAATAATACAGATGCAAACCTATTTACGTTGCGTTTTGGACTCATGATGGCAGCTTTAGTAGTCAGTATTTGGCAAATGTTGCCTTAGGTGCGCCCCTAGGAAATTATCAGATTTGTCTGTTTTCTTTATTGCAGATTTCACTTTACGAAGTGAAGCCAAAAAAATGTTTCTTATATTTAATTTTTTTTTCTAGTGAAAAATGGGGATGTTGCCCCTAACGGAGACCTCAACCATATGTGCGACGATAATGGTGGTGATGAGGCAAGTGACTGGCAGGTTATGGGACACAAAAATAAGAGTTGCGTTTTGCGCTCGGTAAGTAGAATTCTTTTCCTATGGTAGGAAACTTTAGTACTTGCAGGTAATGCATGTGTTGGTGATCTAGAATAAATTGGCGAGTACAGTCAATTTATTATAATTTTACTCTCTTACAACAGTATCGCACTTGTAACAGTGAACTTGTTATAGTTTGTGAAGCAACGATATGTGCAAATTGGTTAGTTATAACTAAGGACCTGTGCAAGCGATTTTGCGATATAAAAAAAATTGCCACTTGTTTACTATGAAAAATTTTGATCCCATCATTGAAGTGTACACTGTTCGCTGAAGTCAAAAACGAACAAATGTAATGGCAAAATACTAATTTTCCCACAAACTCGCCATTTTTGCCTAAATAAATTAACGTTTTTATTTGTCAACATTTTGGTAACTTTTAGTACCCATTATAAACCAATTTGTCATTCCTACCATCACCACAGTGAAAATGGAAACAATTGTTTGCTTAATGAAAGTTGAGAAAAGTGGCATTGCCTGCTGGGATATGAGTAGCTAAAATTCACAGTTTGAACGTAGAGCATCAATAAATAATATATAGTCAATAACTATAGGTAAGTGTTTTAGGATAAGTTGAAAGTAATTTCCATTTTTAGTTCAATGCTACTCCTGTTGTTGATTCTATGTAATTGAAACTATGTTTTATAAAAATTGTCTTTCCTATTTGTTGCTCTCAGGTCCATAGCACCCCGTCACCAATTTTGCAGATTTTCGGTGGCCAGATGTGCTCTGTTTTGCAACAAGCTGGTTCCTCCAAATCCGCAACAGTACAGCCTTTTTTTACACTGCAACTGGATATCCAGGTTAGTTTAATAATTAAATGCTTGCTAATTACTGTGTTTGTTGCTTGCATTGCGTTTAGCTTCACCTGTTACTTATAAATTGGTTCTCTTGTAGGCCGAAAATGTTTTATGCATCAAGTCTGCATTGGAAGGCCTAGTTATGAAGGAGGCTGTGCACGGATTTACTTCTAGTAGCACGAAACAGGAGGTTAGTAACTTCTTGTTTATTTTAGATTTATGTTAAAGGTAACTTCAGAAAAAAATCTGTTACTGGAATTACTTTGAAACTCACTACGATTTATTGACGATGGTAACTTCAGAATCTACTATAATGGAAGGAGAATCTGAATTCTTCATGGCCGAGGGATGCCTCCCTGTTTGTAGGATTGGTTTGCCCAGCGAGCTTTCTCTCCATGAGGCAACTGTATTGAAATAAAAAAAAAATTGGTTTCTGGGAAGGTGTCGTCTCATCTTCACATCACCATTTGTATTCAGGCGAGAGAACAGCTGCTTCAAGTCCACTCTTTTGTCGGTGGGTGAAACTCTTTTATAGAGATAAAGTCCCCGTTGCCTTCACAAAATTTTGATTACTTATTGCCGCTAGAAAACAATTATTACCTGTGAATTTTTGCATTATGTGCTAATGCTGTCTTACATGCTAGAGTTTTAAAGTTGCTTGGTAACCCAAGTGCGCATGCATGCACTCCCGTTAAAAGACCTTGCTACGAGAGCGCCGCATCCTTTGTTCTCTTGCGGCCATGTTCCTTTTGTTTCTCTCGTTTTCTTTCACCGCCGCAGTCTTGGATTCTCAAGCCACTTTCACTTGGACCTTCCCATTGTAGCGTTGACGCCCTAGGCGCGTTCGCCGGACTTGGTTAGTTACACCGGCATCTCCGGGATCTCTTTTCGTCACCACCCGTTTCGGCTACCTGCGGCTTGACGATCGCACTCGATTCATGTCGTCCGTTGTTCCTTTTGTCCCCGTTAATCCGCCATGCCGCAATGCCCGTAGTGGAATCTTGAAGCTGCCCGAGCCGGTTGGGCTTTCGTCGTCTGTGGCAACTGGCTCGATCGTTCCTTTTCGCTGTCGGATCCGCTGAAGACACTGTCTCCCCCTCCCTCTTGTTTTCCAGGGCTGATGCACCTTCCATCACAGCGACAGCTACTCTTGTTGGAGTTTTTAGCAGAGCGATTGCTATTTGATTTAAAGATCGACATTAAGTAGATTTAGGTGAAAAAATAGGGACTACGACGAATAAGGACTACAGGTCAAATTCCGTTACAACGAAGTTCATGGGGGTGCCCAACAAAATTCGTTGTACTGAAATTTCGTCATACTGAAATTCCCTCCTAAAAAATTTTTTTAATTCACCTAAAAATTCTTTAAAGTTATAGTATTGCTGGACTTAGTAATAAGCTATCATTGATCAGAAATACACTATTGTGCAGTATAATTAACTGTCGTTTATCGTTAAAATTTTAGTTTACTGTTAATAAGAATTCTGGACGTAATAAACCAGCCATACGGCATGCACGGGAGAAATAACGGGAAAAACCTGCATTGTTTATCGAATAACCTTTTTTTCTATTTTCTAGAAATAGCTAATCGTAGCTAATCAGTGAAGGAACTGAATACGATTAAAATATTTCGTTAATAATAATAAAATATAACACTAAAATGGAGAATTAAGCCAAGGCTACCTTAAAAATAATTAGACACTGTGAACGAAGTGTGTTGATATTCCGGTAAAAATCAGTCCGCAGGCAGTAAATCTTGCTGTAAGCCTAATAATTATAAATGGTTTTATTACCTTAGTAATTTTGTTGGTGGTGTCGTCAAAACGTGAAATTGCTCTTGTGTGATGAAAACAGCACTTGGTTTAAGCGATCGCGACGTATTAACATGCAAACATTCGGCCGCCATCTTGTTAGTTTGTTACCTGCTGGGAATCCCGGGAAAATCCCCTTTCTGCTGCCAACGACGTCACAACATTATTCCTCCAATAAACTGTTCCGTTTCAAAACCCTTTGGCGCGCCTCCTTTCGTATCGCGAGCTCCGGTTGGTTGATTCGTGGCATGCGACTGTTGAACACGAGGGCCAGTCATTATATGACGTCACGCAAAGCGAGTCAAGGTCGTCGCCATCGGAAGTAGTGTATGCGTGTCCTTTGTGAACGGCCGACTACGAGCCCGCGATAGCCTTTGGAAATGCTATCGACAATCGTCAAAATTTGACGATATACAACAACTCTAAACTATTTATGGTTCCGCGTTTCTAGGGATGGTAATTACGTTCATTGCGGGCGTTCGTTGTAATGAAACATTAGTAAACAACTACGGACTTAAAAAATACGTTCGTTGTACTGGTTTTTTCATAATAACGAATTTTGTTGTAATGAGATCTATTTAATACTGCTAGAGTAAGCAATTCGCCTGGACCATAGAATTTTTTCGTTGAACTGAAATATTCGTTATAACGGACTTCGTTAAAACGGAATTTGACCTGTACGACAAATAACGAGGTGTTCACCATTTTTGACAAACCGGAAGAAGACGTCATTTATTTAACACTACTGAAATACAGTTACGAACTAGACTGCCTTTAGTACCGCTAATAATTTTTTTAAATTATCTTCTACACTGTTTAATCGCGTTAATTAACTAGAATAGGCCTATGTGGAATAATAAGAGTCCGACATAATTTTCAAGAGCAGTCTTTCTTCAACACTCCCCCTTGTTGGTCTCTTGGTAACCCCCTTTTCCAGGATCTCACACAGTCCTCTAGTCCCATGGCTAACATATGGATGTTAGCCTTCTTCTTTGGAAGTATCTTTGTTAAAATGTCTGCCACATTTTCACTTGTGGGCACGTACTGGAAGTTAATCACACCGTCCTGGACTTGCTGTCTTAGGAAATGGTTCTTCAGGTCGATGTGTTTACTTCTTTCCGACGTTATTTTATTTCTTGAGAGACAAATCGCACCTTGATTGTCTACTTTCAGTGAGGTTGGGTTGTTGACGAATTCTCCCATCCCAATCTCGTTCAAGAAGTTTTTAAGCTACATCACTTCCTTGGAGGCATGACACATAGCGATGTATTCTGCTTCCACCGTTGAAAGTGCTATTGCTTCTTGCTTCGCCATGTGACTGCGGCACCTGATAAGATTCCGACGTATCCGCTGTAGGATCTTCGATCGGTGATATCAGATGCCCAGTCCGAATCTGAATAGAACTGGAACTTCGCATCTTCTCTTCGGTAATGGAGTTTTACGTTTTGAGTCTAATTCAAATATCTTAGGATATGCTTAACTCCATTCCAGTGTGCTTCCGTAGGGTCGTTGTTAAACTGGCTCATGTAGGCTACTGCATTAGCGAGATCTGGTGTCGTGCCGTTTGCCAAATATAGGAGACTTCCTATAGCTTCTCTGTATGGCATTGAGCTTCTTGGACATTCTTTATCTCCGTTTTCTTCTCCCCTTTTCGAGAATTTTGTTCCCGAATCCAACGGAGTGGCGGCTGGTCTTGCGTCTTCCATCTTGAAGGTTTGTAGGATCTCCTGTGCATAGGCGCTTTGGTCGATAGCGATTGATCCACCTTCGAACTGGCTTATTTTGATCGACAGGATCTCCTTTGCTTCGCCGAGATCTCTCCCTTTGAATCTTTGATTCAACTTCTGCTTGAAGGCGTCGAGTGCTTCATCATCTCTTGCGATAATTAGGGTATCATCAATGTACACGCCGATGATAATTCCATCTTCCATGTTGTAATACACACAGGGATCTGCTACCGATTCCGTGAGTCCAATTTCTTTTAGAAACTCGTCTAGGCATGTATTCCATTCCCTTCTGGACTGGTGGAGTCCATATAAACTTTTACGGAGTTTGCAGACGTAGTCTTCTTTGCCTTTCTTTATAAAAGGTTTCGGCTGCTGCATGTAAGTTTCTTCTTGTAGTTTACCATGGAGATAGGCTGCGGTGATGTCCATCTGGTGAACTTTCCAGCCTAGCTCGACAGCGGTGGCTATTAGCGTCCTCACCGATTTGAGCTTCAGAACAGGCGAGTACGTCTCTTTGCAGTCTATGCCTTCGACTTGCATAAAACCTCGTGCTGCAAGCCTAGCTCTGTAGCTTTCCAAATTTCCTTCTTGGGTGAATTTCTTTTTGAAAACCCATCTCGACTTGATAATTTTTCTCCCTGGTGGTCTGGGGACGAGCTCCCACGTCTAGTTGTCAGCGAGATTGTTCATCTCCTCCTTCATTGCTTCTTGCCAGTAGCTCGCTTCGGGTCCTTTTAGGGCTTCTTCAAGAGTTTGTGGCTACTCTTTGGTTTCTTCTCTAAGTCGAGTGGTGTTACATTTCATCTGAAAATTTCTTTTTTCAGCCTGTCTTTGCGATCTCAAGATGGGCTTTTCAACTTCTTGGATTGGTAATTCGGTACGATCTTGGTCGTAGCGATCTTCGTTGATGTTGAGGAATCCGGCTTCCGACGTTTGCTCTTGTTCGGCTTCTTTGTTTGCCATAGCTTGGTTCTCCCCCTGTTCAAGGACTTCCTCCTGTGCAGTGGCTTCTGTACGTGCAGGCCCTTCTTCTTCGATGGAGACTTTGAACATTTCTTTGGATACTTCATTTTCCGTTGTTTCAAGGGTAGGCTTCTTTTGGAAAGGGAAGATCGCTTCTTCAAATTTTACGTCTCGGCTTATGATGATCTTGTCCTTCCTGAAGTCCCATAGCTTGTACCCTTTTTTTCCCATCGGGGTAGCCTATGAACACGGTTTTCACTGCTCGGGGTTCAAGTTTCTGCTTGGGGATGTGACGTCCAACAGTCGCCCATGCTAGGCACCCGAATACTCTTAGATAGCTTACGTTGTTTTCTTTGTTGTTCCAAATCGATGCTGGAGTATTTCCTTGCAAAGCTCTGGATGGGCATAAATTCCTCAATTTACATGCTGTATTAGCTGCTTCAGCCCACTGGTGGTTCGGCAGTCCTGATTGGGTGAGTAAGCATCTCGTCATATCCATGAGAGTCCTACCATATCGCTCGGATATTCCATTCTGTTGTGGGGTTCCCGGAACTGTGAGCCGTCTTCTAATTCCATGCTCCTGCAGATACTCGTCAAATTTTTGGCTTCTGTATTCTCCTCCATTGTCGGATTGCAGAGTCTTCACCTTTGTGTCATGAATATTTTCTGCTTTTAATCGGTATTCATGGAATTTTTCTAATACTTGGTCTTTCGTCTTCATGGTGTAGACCTTGGCGTATCTAGAATGTTCGTCTAGAAAGGTAACCAAGTAATTTGCTCCTCCTTTTGAAGTTGGGCAAATTTTGCCTATCACGTCTGAATGAATGACTTCTAGCACCTTCGATGGCTTGCTGCTGCGTGCCAGTGGAAATGGCAGTCGAAGTAGTTTTCCTTTAATGCACGTCTCGCATTCTTGTTCTTTGTCGTCGTCCTCAAGGTTTACCTTGAGCAGATCTTCTTTGGCTACACTTCTTACAGCTGCAGCAATCTTTGATGCCACAAGTTCTCTTTTTCTCGCAATTTGGTTGGCTACCTGTTTTGCCTCATCAATTTTATACAGTCTGTTTTCATGGTGCGCTGTAATGACTGTACCATCAGTGTCGACTACTAATGCTTTACCGTCTTTGAATTTTACCTCGTAGCCCATTTCTTCTATTCGGCCTACTGAGAGTAAATTTCCGTCTAAGTCGGGAATGTATAAAACGTTTGCGAGTGTTATTTTATAACCTCCATTTTCCTCTGATAGTTAAAGGTTGGCGTCTCCAGTACCCACAACTTGCATTGTCTCTTTATTTGCCACTTCCACAGTCGATTTCTTGCTAACAATGTTAGTAAGCTTCCTTTTATTTGAAGACTAGTGGTCCGTAGCTGCGCTGTCCAGATACCACGATTCTCCTGTGTTGTTATTTTCTGCTGTGCGTAAGGCTTTTCCATTTTCAGATACTACTTTAGTTGCTTTAGACTTCTCTGTTTGTAGCCTCTTCTTTTCCCTTTTTAGGTTTTGCCTTTTATCTCTTCGTCATCACTGTCTTTTTCCGGGCAGTTTCTGACAATGTAACCTAATTTTCCACAGCAGTAATACTTGACGTATTTCTTAGCGTATTTCTCTGTTTGTTTCTTATCATTTGACTTCTCACCATCTTCTTTTTTCTTCTTGTTTTGGTGGCTGAAGGATGATTTTCCTTTTGTAAACAACGCTTTATTTTCTTCTTGCTCTTCATTTGGTTGTTCACTTCTATCTTTTCTTTTTTCTTCTAATAGCAGCTTAGCCTTTACTATCTTCGTGGTCAGGTTGCTTTCCTGATATTCTAGGTTTAAGATTAGTGATTCATAGTTCTTCGGTAGGCCCATGAGCATCACTAAAGCTATTTCTTTGTCGTTGAAACTGTAATTGCAGGCTGGTAGTTTGCGATGTATATCCATGATACGGCCGAGGTAGGAAGTAATCTTTTCACCACTCTTCATATTTGTCGTGAAAAAATCCCTCATGAGTTGTACGACGTGCAGTAATCCATACTTCGTGTGGATTTCGGCCAAATTTTCTTACGCTTCCTTTGCACGAATACAATCACCAATGTTATCCAAATAACTATCCTCCACTACAAGAAAAAGAAATGTTAACGCCTTCTCATTTGCTTTTCTTTCGTCTGGCGCCATGGTCGGGCCGTAACCTGGGTCGATCGCCTCCCATACGTTGCGTTGCACTAATGCAGCCTTAGTTCTAATAGACCATGCATGATAGTTCTCAGAATTTATTCGGGATTTTAAATTCGTCTGGATTTCCTACTGATGCCATTTTTACTTCTTTGGTGTGACTTCGACAGGTTTAAAATGGGTATAAAAGTTCCAGGCTTCGTCGGCAATTTTTCGTATTTGCGTATACGAACTTCGTTATATCGGGGCTCTTCGTAATACCGATGTCTATGGTGGTTTTTTAAAGTCCTTTTTCACTGCTATTTCGGTTTAGCATCTTTTAAAATTTCTTAAATATCTTCTTCTAGTAGGTATTTCGGCTTCACCTATTGGTTTGACTTCCGATTCTTCGATCTTTCGTTCGAAATCTTCGCCCTCGTTATAGCGTCGCGGCGTGGCATGGAGTTAGGCTTAGCGATTAGGCTTAGCGCTCTTCTTCTTCCCGCGCCCGCTTTTCGAATTTCGATCGTCGCTATTTTCATCTACTCACGGTCGGACTTTTTCTTCTTCTTTAGCGCAGTTTAAGCGTTGCTGGGCTCCCATAACCTGTTGGAGTTTTTAGCAGAATGATTGCTAGTTGATTTAAAGATTGACATTAAGTAGATTTAGGTGAAAAAGTAGGGACTACGACGAATAAGGACTACGACGAATAACGAGGTGTTCACCATTTTTGGCAAACCGGCAGAAGACGTCATTTATTTAACGCTACTGAAATACAGTTACGAACTAGACGGCCTTTAGTACCGCTAATAATTTTTTTTTAATTATCTTCTACACTGTTTAATCGCGTTAATTAACTAGAATAGGCCTATGTGGAATAATAAAAGAGTCCAACATAATTTTCAAGAGCAGTCTTTCTTCAACAACTCTCGCTGACCCCAACTCAACATTGCTGACGATCGACCTCACCGTCCCTTTCACCGGACTATGGCCATTCTCGTCGCTGACTCTTTGAGGGACTTCGCCACGCACCACTGCAGCATGCAGCCTTGACAACGGAGCATGGCAGCCCGCCTTTCTCCAGTTTTCTCACAGCCAACAATCGGACAAGACATGGCCTGTCTTTTCCCAGGTCGATCCATATTCCCCGTCAACGACTGGCTCCTACACCGGCTACATGGCGATAGGCTCTGCTGGCAACGCGCCGCATACCAATCGATGTCCCCTTTCGCCCTGCGTCTGCTACCCCCAACTCCGGCTCATGGCCTTGTTTCCCTCCTATCGCATCAAGTTCCAACCGCCTACTACCGTGCTCGCACCAATGGTCTCCGTTGACTGGTCACCTTTCGCCACTAATCCGATCAAGACATTGTGGCCCCTTCCCTGTCGATGTCCTGGGTTGATCCACTCTGAAGATGGCACGAAACAACCTTTACTCAACATGCTTGGCCGTATTTGATCAGACTGAGCTCTTTCGCTGAACTTCAGCAGCTTTCCTTTTGCCGGCTTTTCTCCTTTAATCACCGCATAGAATTTCAAGACAACGTGGCTCCTTCCCTGTTGATTCCCAGGGTTGATCCACACCCATGATGATGCGATTCGTCGCATTCGCCCCAACAGAGCCAACTGGGCTGCTGCTACGTGGTACTCTCGCCCTTTGTTCCCTTTCGTCAGCTTCTTCTCTTCACCGTCCGGGACACTCAAGACATCGTGGCTCCCTCCTTGTTGTTTCCCAGGGTCAAACAACATAATATTTCTTCTGATACGGAATAAGCTTTCTTTCCTCATGGCAACCGGTCTCATTCGTTCATCTTTGAAATTATTTGTCACTAAATAATTTTTCCTACTTCTGTTTATAGCTTGAAATATTTTTATTCTAAATAACTGGTCATTACGCCCCTTGGGACCAAGTACAGCCTATAAAAACGAATTCATCCACAAAATGCATGCATACAATTTGTTGGGGGGGGGGGGTAAGAAAATGTTACGTATTTTCAGGTTGAGGGTTATACACCACATGTTACACTGGTGTTACAACGGGGGGGGCTCCAAATGGCTAAAAAAATGTTAACGTAATTTGTGAATGCTCCGTTCGGCCATTATTACTACTTTGATAAATAAATAATGGAGTGTCTTACTTAATTCAATTATTGTGTCCTCATAGACGGTCGTGAAGTTTTTATGTACACATTTTAAAGTCCACTCGTTGTGCGTATATCAGTTCATGTTGAATCCGTGCACTTACGTACTAACTAATGGGCGGAAAGAGAGTAACACGTTTGGTAGAAAGAGCCTGCAACTCAGAACTGCCATGTTTACACGTTTCTTTATCTTCTTTCTCATCAGCTCTGCAAGCAAATGAAACGCTTGGCATATGTCGTAAAGTCATAACGAGAGATTTAGGTGGACCAATACGACGGTATCCGGTTTCATGCTTTAAGAAGGTGGCCAAGTATAAAGAATACATTTATATTAATAAATATAGAAATAACTAAATAAGTCAAACTACATTGTTTTCATGTACAGTGCTGATAAGTTTCGGCTCGACCCGCATTTTTTTTTTTTGGCGGCTAGGCCAGGTTTCAGTCGTAACTGTACGGCGACGTTATGGCTTACTGATACAAATTTGGCGCAGCGGCTAAAAGTGGAGGCTTCGGCGACTACTTTCCAGCGTATGGCACAGTGGTGGTAACAGTGAGAAGTTCACCAGGTTGAATGAAAATTTTAATTACTGTACAGTCTGTTCGAGGATCTAAACAATCTGTTGTAAAGTGTTGTTCTGTGCCTTTTATTTACTAGTTTGTTGTATTTTAGGTGGAAGCTTCTCGGAGGATGACACTAGAGACGCTCCCTCAAGTTTTAGTGCTTCATTTGAAGAGGTTCGTTTACGATCGCAATGGCGGTTGTAGGAAGTTGATGAAAAGAATAGATTTCAGTTTCGACCTAGAGTTAAGCAAAGGTAAGAAAAATAAATGTAATGCCACTTGTTTTGTCGTTTCTGGATTAATAGAAAATGTTAGGCCTGCTCTGATGGTAACAGTGGCGATACCATACCGTGACATCTAAAGTATCCACTTTATTCGATACTTACGACCGATAATCAGTAACCCATTTTTTAGTAACACAAACCAAACTGTTAGTCCCAACATGAATATCTTTTTGTTCTGTTACAGTAGTGTGTTCTTGTCTCTGTCTTGTTAGTTGTGAAGTGCTGGGTTATTTGTTTTGGTTCAGTTATGTTTGTATACAAAGTATTGGTGTCGGTTTTGCAGATCCTCTGGGTATAAATATTGGTATCTGAATATTGGTATCAAAAACAGCCTTACACAATTTAAATTTATTCTGCACTTGCTGGACCCATCACATGCACAGGGACTTGACACAAGCATGCGGTTTCAATCACCTGTAATTCCTTTTCATTGGTTGACATCACATAAAGCATTAGTATCAAAACTGGATCAGAGCGGGGGTTCTTGTCTTATTTACTAATGCTGTACTGAACCGAACATAGCCGAACAGAGGGTTTCAAAAGCAAATTAACAAACCGAACGTATTTCCATTTCTAATTGACGGATTTTGATGTTTGAATACACCGTTTTGGAGATGTTTTTGCCAGCTTTCTGTCGGTTCAAACTACAAATTACTAACCTCGTTCAGTACCCAGTGTGCAGTTTCTTGGGTTTCTAAACAGCTGTGTGGGAAGGATGTGCATGCATGCATTCCCCATTATTATTAATTTCTAAGACTTGATTGGGCTAGCACTATCTGTATTTTTATTTATTTTTGGTTCTCTCCTACTTTTTTTGTGCTAAGTATTAGGTTTAGCACTTTTTGTCCTAGCCAACCCTTCAATTTCAATGTAATGTGACTATGCTTCTTCCGCCAGATGTCTCCTGCCTCAGCAAGCACATCTCTTTCCGCTCTCATTACTTCTGTTGGGGCACAACTTAAAGATGGCCCAGCTTCATCGAGCTCCAACGGGTGTGTGCTGTACTCTACGATGTGCATTGTCCACATGTAGGAAATGCGGGACGCGACTGACACCAGGAAATCGGCACCCTGAATGCCATCATTTTCACCCTTGTAATTTCCTCCCCAACCCTTGTTCAAAAATTTGTTTTTACATCTTCCAAAAATACTCCCCTCACTTTTAGCTTTTCGCGAATCTTAGCGCCTGATCTGCCCATGACCAAGACTTCCCTGCTGTCCCCACTTGCTCTCAGGTGATATGCACCAGCAATCCCAGTGTCACCTTTTTCACTTTTTTCGTGGGCAGCACAGGGAGAAGTATCCCGTGTAGCACGCGGCAAAAATTTTTTTTTCTGTTTTTCCGTGATGGCTGGAAAGATCGTCTACGGGACCCGTAGACATAGACTAACGCCGGGTGATCGACAGCCAACTTGCAGACATTGCAGAGCATACGTTTGCTGTGATGTCTGCAATGAATAAGACGAGGATCGCTAGAAGGATTTCCGTCACACCTGGCATCGTTCCAACCAACGGAAAGCACAGAAGAAAGCGGAAGAAAGCAGACGAGACGATGGAGGGACATCTAGTTTTGAGTAATAGGCTTGTCGTGGGGTGGAGAAATAGGAAAGGTCCACTGTCTGACTCAGTGAGGCACCCACGAAGAATAAAAAAACAAAAAAACACAGCTTTATTAACATTTTCGATGCGGTTAAGCTTCGTACCTTGGTCACTAAAAATACATAAAAAATGTAAGAAGTCCTAGATGAAAGACTTCTGCGTGAAGGGCCTTCGAAAGATGATTTCCTACCAGCAAACACCATGAATTGAAGCCACTCTGGAAGTGATTCGTCGTCATCGACGCCCACGACAAAGACGCAGTCACGCCGAAAAACGACGCTCGACGCCATAACAGAAATGCAGACCAACATGCGTCTTATGTTTGATGGAATCAACCAACGGATCTCCAATACAGAAGAAAGTATTAAAATAAATGGAGCATAGGGATGTGCGATAATCGAAAAATCGAGACGAACCGAGTACGGAACGTATACTTGAATTCGGCTCGTCGCTTGCATCCATACTCGGAAAACTCGAATCTGGTGAAAATGCGATAACTTCGCCAATCTTTGACCGATTTTGATATTCGAATATACCAAATTCGTCGTCTCTACGAGAGCTTTCCAGTGGTGCAAATTAAAAGCCACTAGTTCACCCCATTTTAAAGTTATGTCCTAAAAACTGGAAAACTAGTTGTAGACGTTGTCCCACACAGTCATCTTAATTGTTATTACACTAACAAATAAAAATAAAAAGACACTTGCAAAATAGGTGTGCTAACCAAATACTCGAACTCGGCTCGACTCGAATTAAAATTGTTCAACTCGCACACCCCTAACAGAGCATCATTACATATGCTGTACATGTGGGGAATTATAAGTTCTCGAAGGTTTACAGGTTCTGGGAGCGGTGCATGCAATGCATTCTGTGCCATCTAATATTTCGCTTGACCACATCTTTAGAGGGAAGTTCAGCCAGTACTGAGGCTTCTAAATTTCCCATGCTCGTGGCTAGTGTACGTGATGGCATGTCAGTAGCCTCCACTGCCCGGGTCGTATCAACCTTCATTACTAATTTTGCTTGTTTAGCTGCAACATCAGTTCTTGGTTGTGGTTGTCAGTGAGCATTACTACTTCGTTATTTACTGTATCACCCCTGCCACGACGTCACACATTGTTTTGATTTAGTCCACACATCGCCATATTATTTTCCCATTTGTACTTACACGTTATAAACGAAGCTTTGCTCGTTTAAAAGTTGCTTTCCCTTCTCATTTTTGAAAATGGTGATTGACATTGTGCTGTTTTGTTCGAGAGAAATGCAGGGGTAGCGAGTGCAATATGGGCGACACATTACTTCCGTTATATCTGGTTTAATTACTCATAGAAAAAAAAATCCTCAATTTTGTCTGCTGGTTCGAACCAGCAACCCTTGCATATTACTCGAACGGTAAATGTTTAGCATGAAACCAACAGCTGAGCTACCGTAACAAACTTACATGCTGCGAATAAACATGCTATGAAATAAACATGCGATGAATTGTCCGTGCGATGTATTGTTCAGCG
>JAHWFP010158573.1:0-10507 GCA_023313725.1 Lithobius niger | reverse complement strand
AGCTTTGGCCCACACCATACAGTGCCATCTAAGCCTTGAGACTATGCCACTTTTAAAGAAGCAGAGTACATGTCAGAATCCGTCAGGATGAACTACGATTCGTGTCTGGCAAAGCCACCTTTGATTCACACCCGGTGAAACAATACGAAGCTGAAGAGAGGCTCCTAAGGATAGGCATGAGAGCAGCATCACACGCTGAGCACGCTGAGCACATCACATCGGCTGCACTGGCAGCCTTACAATCTTTCATCCGGACCCCGGCAGGCAACCAAGACATGAAGATCCCGAGCGACTGCATTGATCTTCTCAAGCAGGTGGTGGAATTTCAGGAAGAGGACATCGATTGGGGAGTCAGATCGACGGCAAACCCAGTTCTGCATAGGAGGGATGCTTTTCCCATACGGCCCTGGCGATTCCAAAAGACACGTAAGGGAAACTGAGATTGTATCATTACCGTTCCACGTTCCACATCATCAATCCGCGTACCATCCCTCCTGCGAATGGCACACAAGAGAACCGCCAGCATTCTCGACATCAATCAATTCCCCGTTCCCTCCATGAGAGGACTGGGCCATAGGATGTTTCTTACCATCTCCACGGTTTCTCATCGGCTTACGTTTCGTCGTCTCTGTGGCAAATACATGCAGTCTCAACGATTGCTTCAACTCTCGCCAATTCCGTGGTTTGTTTCGCGGAACCGATTGACCCTTCATTCATTCTGTTGGCGTTCCGCCTCCGGTCCCCATTCCTACTTGATTCTACTTTCCGGCTGTCCCTGCATTCCTGTGGACACGTTCTTCGTCCCTGCATTTCTAAGAATGCGTTACTGCGTTCTTTGCTACGCCACTTTGGGCCATCTACTATGCCATTCCGACGTTCCGTTGGTTTTATAACCACTGGGGGTCGGCACCAGGGCCTGCTGTTCCACCCATTGCTGCTTGTCAGCTACACCTGCTGTCCGCCTGCCCCCCTGCAGGCAGTGTACCAAAGGTCTTCGCCGCCCTTCACAACCTTCCACATCGATAATCTCCAGCCTACCTTGGGTTTTTTAGTTCCCAGTTAGGCCCTGCACAGTTCAACGCTTCGGTTCCTCACCAATCCTCTTCATCATTCCAGTTTGCTGCTACCCGCTCCTCTCGGTTATGGTCAGATTGTCCTACTACAGGTCTGCGTCCCGTCATCCTCTGACAACACCAATGTTACTAACGAGTAACGATAGCAGTCGCCACGGTTCCCGACACTACTATTCCCTACTACTACTATTCCCATTCAGGTCGTGCACAGCGTTCCTTTCTTTCCAATAGAAGGTTGCGCTAGCTCCGGAGACCTCGATTCTTGCATCCCCATTCCACCAAGGACGTGCCTCAAGGAGCCAATGGTTCCCTTCACGACCACTTCACTAGTCTCGCCTTTCATATTCCTCAACCCAGAGGACATCACAATGTTCATGGGTATCTACCCCCTACCATTTCGATACACATCTCTACCACTACGAACCCTGTGATTCGGTCTAGCGGTACCGTTACCACCTCACCGACCCCATGCGGACGGACTCCTCATGACTTAGAATCCAAGTCCTTTTTCCTTGAAAACTCAACTTGCCAACGATCTCTACACTGAATTCAAATTTTTAGCCACAACTTGCCCGCTTCCAACACGAAGTTCTACTTCACTGCTTCCGCACCTCCCGCTTTTACCGTCCTGTCCCTCAAGTGGTCTGTTCCCTCTCATTCCACCTTGACAAGAAACACAGCTTTCTCAAGGACGAGTCCATTCCGACAGTTCATTCTCCGATCATCCGATTCATTCTAACTTTCTGCTTCGCCAGCAGTCTTGCTTTCCGCACCACTTCCGGAACCTACAACAAAGCGTTTCCCCTGTAGGAACGATCACAGATTTCTCTTCAATCTGCTACCCTCTGCGCGCGTCCCTGCACAACCTCCATCATGTATAGGTTTGCGCGATGCAACCTGTCTCATCTTTCCTCAACTCGCATCCGACGGAGTTGTGCTGTCCCAGACCACTCCGGTCCTCCATTCTGCAATTAAAATAGTCCGTCAGCCAGCATAAAAACCCACAAGAATAGACTGCACAAAATGTTTTTGCGCAGAGATGTACTACAATATGTCAGTACTCCAAAACATAACGATGCCACCTTGGCACCCTTGGGGAATTCAAGATGGCGTCCAAAAATGGTGACGAAAAACAGTTTTTTGCTTCTAGCGTCTAAGCCGTTCATCCAATTGAAAATTAACCGATTACCAATTATGTTTAGAAAAAAATTTCTTTCAAAATAGGTTCTATTCATATTTTTGGTAAAATTAATCTTTCTTGCCGAAATTCGTTATTTAAATTATTTTAGGCCGTTAATGCATGTTACATTACAATTACTGACTTTAAACAGCTGCAGTACCCTTTTTAATTTGGATAAATGGACGTTATTAGGCTTAGGTGAAAGAAGAAGAGGTATATTTTCCAACAAGGGTAATTAAAGCGATTTATATTAATTAGAAGCTAAGCTACGGCAGTTTACACACGTTGTAGCACTGTGCTTTTCGCTCTATTTTAACCACGTGTTTCATCTTTAAACTGCTGCTCCACCCGTTCTAACTCGGATAAATGGATTTGATTAGGCTTAGGTGCAAGCTACGGCATTTTAAAGATGGACTTGTGGTAAAATAGCGCAAAATGCACAGCGTTACACTGTAGAAAATTACCGTAGCTTAGCTCCTAATTGATATAAATCATTTTAAATACCCTTGTTGGAATTCGTCTAAGCGTATTGCGTAATCACGTTAATTTATTTGAATTAGAACAACGCTACAACGTAGGTAAACTGCCGTAGCTTAGCTTCTAATTAGGGCTGGTACTTTCCGGTTTTTTAGTTATCCGTTTAACCGATTTTTTTTCCGGTCGGTTACACGAAAACCGTTTTTCCGTTTTCAGCAAAAAATACAGCCAAAAAAAATTTCACCACTGTGTAATACACTATTAAAAAACAAAGCTGAAAAAAAATATGATTTAGTCCTTGGTAAGACAAGCACAATTATTGACTACATGTTCATTTTCGGATTTAAACTAGAAGAAAGTTGACGATAAATTTAAGTACTTACTTTATCAAGAATTTTGACTTTATGTAGCTTTAAAATTTCTACAAGATGTCAAATTTTACATCTTAACGACAACGTAAGCCAAAAACAAAATTTAATACGTTTTCGTTAATGTTCCATTAATTTCAAATTATGAGCCAGAAAAATTAGCATGTTTGCGTTTTCGGGTAGCAACGCATTTCGTTTACGTGTTATAACGGCGCTTCCCTGCCGTTCGCGCTAGGTATAGACAAGTCCACTTTTCCATGAACCGGGGAGGGCAGATGCTGGCCAGCATGTCTTTAACTGCGTCGTGTACGCGCTGGCGATCAGCAGTTTGTTTCGAAGAAAGTAAGCAGCTTCGATGGGACAAGCCCATGCGGATTATTTGTAAATAAGCTGCCCCCTACCCACCCCGGTTTTCTACTTTCACTGATTTTGAGTATTTGGATTAATAGGCCTAAATGATGACACTTGGCTATTTTTGGCTCGTTTACCGCGGTTTTTGAATGGTGCCCGCATCAAACGTTTTTCGGATATGGGTTTTATAATCCGTGTAACCGAACGTGGAACGGTTTCCGGTTAACCGTGTAATCGATCCCAGCCCTACTTCTAATTAATATAAAACGTTTTAATTACCCTTGTTGGAAATTGTACATCATCTTTCATCTGAGCCTTATCACGTCCATTTATCTCACTTAGAAAATGGTACTGCAGCTGTTTAAAGTCAGGAATTGTATATGAAACATGCGTTAATGGCCTAAAATAATTTAAATACTGAATTTCGGCAAGAAGGATCAATTTTACCAAAAATATGAATAGAACCTTTCTTGAAGGAAATTTTATTCTAAACATAATTGGTAACCGGTTAATTTTCAATCGGATGAACGGTTAGACGCTAGAAGCAAAAACCGTTTTGTCGTTGCCATTTTGGATGCCATCTCTAACTCCCCAAGCGTGCCAAGGTGGCATCGTTATGTTTTGGAGTAGGGACATATTTTATAACATCTCTCACAAAAAAATTTTGTGCAGGCTGCTTTTTTAGGTTAAGCCAAAAATCAGCATTTGGCAACTGGACTAAAATAACACCTTCGGCTACATTACCATCAGTGACAGGAACGGAACCAGCACTTTCCTCTCTCTACCAAACACCGATCCACTTCTCCAGTCTCTTCTTGAAACTTGCCCTCATCAGGTGCTAAAATACAGATTCCGTCTTCCATCCGCCTCGCCATTTCCTCGTCTCCTCCTACGACGCTCCATCCGTTCCTGCCCTCCATCATCCTTTTTGGACGATGTCTTCATCTTCTGGCAAAAGAAGCTGTCACTTCTCCATCTCAAAAAAAAAAAACCATGACTAAGATGAGGAATGACATAAAGCTACATACGCCATACATCAAAGGTTCCAACATACTTACAAAGACCTTGCCTTCCATCTACACGACCAGAAACTTTCATTCCGTTCCGTTCCTGCTGAAGTGAAGGATTACCTAATGTTCCATTCCTGGTGTCATGTTCATCATCATAGAAACACATCCTAAAGTCATCTTTCTTCCCACAAGGTATGCTGATACAGTGTATAATTCGATTATTTACCTTGTACCACTTTGATGTTAAGATCCCTGCATGCGGTATACAACCAATTTAATAACATAGAGCAACCCGCACTCCCCAATTTCACGTCTTACAACAGCCTCTCGTCCTCGAGTCTCGCTGTCGTTCCAACTTGGCCGGCACGGTGAAGTTGGTTGGGAAAAACGGGCGTGTCTTCATCGGGAATTAAATTCGTTAGGGACGCCGGCTCGTACAGCGGGAGACTTGAACCTAGCCCTCCACCTGGTAACAAAGTCTGCTATAAAACAGGTAATGTATATTTTCTTCGGCTATAAAAAGACTAAAATTGCAGGGCCCGAACCTGCTTAATTTTAGTTTATATTGCCTACCCGAAAATATACATTACCTGAATTACCGCCAAAGCCTCCCCTCCATGAGCTAGGTTCTGGAATGTGGAGAAATGCCGACAGGACGCTGCACTGGAGCTTATATAAGCTGGCCCAAGCCCGCGCATGCGCAGTACCGTATGATCCGGCGGGGAAAACAACACTCAAACTTCTAGGGGAATAAATGCTCAAAAGGGGGGATACTGCTATAAAACAGATAATGTATATTTTCGGGTAGGCAATAAAAACTAAAATTAAGCAGGTTCGGGCCCTGCAATTTTAGTCTTTTTTAATTAAAGTCCTTATTGTTAGTGCTATTCATTCTGTGCTTTCTTTGGGCATACAGTTAAGCCTTGTACTGAGACAGTCTCGAACTGAATTATTGACTCGAACACTGGGAGCGATATGTACTCACGCTTTTTTTCTTCACTTTACTCCCGTAGGCTACATCACTCTCGCACATATGCAAATCTACAACAATAAACCTGTTATAATAATGCTATTTTCGAGATTATTCAAACAACAATGCATGCAAAAGTGATTGTTTATAGCGATAAACCTGATATGACATTCGACTTCCAAGAATCCTTGGACATCGTTATAAAGAGGTTTAACTGTATAGTACTTGTACTTGAATTTAAGGCACACTTTTATTCTATAAAAAGTCATAAAAAATATGGTGCTCATTAGAATGAGTATAGCCCCCTCCCCCAAAATGCATCTGACCAATCACGATACACAAGAGGAAGCAAGCACGGTCGTCAAACACGTTCGTCAGCTAGAGAGAGGAATGAACTTTGTGCTTATTTTCTGGACGTAAAACTTACAAGCGGTGGCCATTTTTTCTACCCAAGTGAAAGCGATAACTTTATACGCCAAAATTCACACTGCAGGTGATTACATTATTAAAAGTTGACCTACGCCTTAGAATAGAATGGTAATTTTCTAAAATCTTGCTTTCGAAAAATGCCCATGTTTTAGATTCGAGCATGTGTGGTAAGAAAATTTTCTGTTATGTGAAACATGTTTCTTTTCGTTTAAGGTTTGTTGTAATCGGTGTCGACTGTAGTACTATTATAACGTTGGTTGTTTTTGTTTGAACATTTTTACTATGTCGTTAAGTGTTACTGACTTTTATGTGCTATTCTTTAAATTTTATTTCTATTTTAAGACTTACTGCGTTCAAGTGCCAAGCTTACCCCAAAGCAAAGAAAATACAAGTTGTTTGCAGGTAAGTCGTAAGTTGGGGATATATATTAGGTGTGCACGAGACAGGAATTGTTTTAGACCTTTTAACGTTGTTGGCTTTTTCATTGAATAATCTTCCGTTAGTGACATGCTTTGTACAGGATTTCCACCAACCTGGAAAACCTGGAATACTCAGGAAAAAATTAGGAATTTAAATAATGTATTTTCCATCTAACAGCTTCAGCCTTTTTAACACAAAACTGGTAAAATCTGAAAAAATTCCTTCCTAAAATGGCGGTAAATTTCCTGGAAAATTTACTTCATCTGCTCTGGAAAACCTGGAAAACTCAGGGAAATTGATTTCAGTATTTTGGTGGGAACCCTGTTGTAATATTCAGTCAGTACTCTAATTGTTGCAAGTGGTATTTTGTTTATGATGGTGGGCTGGTGGCAGTGTAAGTTTAGTGTTCGGTAACGCGGCACTTAAATAGCATTGACGGAAAGAGAGAGAAGCTCTTTCCGTCAATAAGAGCTGAATAAATATTAATAAATATTAAAATAAATAAATAAATAAGAGTTTATATGCTCTTGAAGCGTCTTAACCCTTTGCACGCTGGGCCCAAGACATTCTCTGGCAGGACAAACCTTCCACCAGAACTAACCCAAGAATTTCTCATTTAAGACGCTTCTATCTGGTTCAGGACTGTTAATTTCATAATTTGTAGGTAATAAATTTCCTCTTTTGAAAAAGGATGTGAACACTAGGTTGACTTTTCACAGGTTACATGACGATCTCCCGTTGCCTGGTATGTTTTGGTTCGAATTCGAACCAAAACAAACCAGGCAACAAGAGATCATGTAACGAGAGAAGAATCAACATAGTGAGCCTGAGAAAAATTAGCCAGATAATGAACTATCTACAGTGTGAAAATGAGTGTAAGCTTGCTGGAAGTTTTTCAGGTGATTCTGACCTTCAGAGTAAAGGAATCGCAAAAAATGTGTGAAGATCACACTGTCTGATCTTACGCCATTTCTTGTCTAGCTTAGCCGCCAGATCAGACTCTATGAGATGGTCAATCGTGGTAAAAAGGCTGGGCCTTTAATGTTTTTCGGAGGACTCCTTTCCTGTGGAAACTACGGATGGCGAGAGACTCAATTGCCCTCAAATTAGTCTCCCTCAGGGTATTGGATTTGCACAGAATAGAATTTGACAACCGCTGGGAAATTATGATATTTCTTTCCGGCCGATGTGACTATGTCCAGAAGGTTTTCAAGAACCATGGAGTGAAAGGTGTGTTTCATCGTAACCGTAAGAGTCTCAAAAAACTCTTTACGGTTGAAGAGGAACACTGGCATGGTATACCCCTTGCCCCCGATTAAATTTTCTCGACCCGATTTGGCGAAAAGGCTGAAGACAAGCAATTCTGCTCGCCAGGCATTGCTGTGTCTCCATCCTCCATCCAGGAAGTCGCGGACCTTGGGTGAAGCGTTATCGCAGTTCATTTGATTTTGTCCCAACTATTGGGGAACAGGACAAGTAAAGCCGGGAAGGTGTCGGACTGAGATTAATAAGGCGAAGCTGACGGAAATGGGAAAAATCAACAAAGTCCAGCGGTAACATAACTTCCGTAGTTATTAGCGTGAGTGACAAATTAGCTACCAGGCAGTCAAGTGGGGTCAGGTTTAGAGGACCCCGTAGTGGCTCGCCCCTCGAACACGATTACATTGACTCAACCGATTCACCTTCTAACACAGACGACGTATTTAACCCTTTAAGCAGCATGAATGTATATATATGTCAGCAACGATGTGGCCCAAGTGGAGCAACGACGTATATATACGTCGAAACTTTTATGGGGAAGTGCGGGTCGAAAAATGCAATTGTCGGCCAAAATATCGACATGAGAAAAGCTTAAATTCGCTACCCGATATGTTGTGCAACGATTTCTGTAAACAAAACATTGTTACCGATGCCTATAATTAAAAAAAAAAAGCACTTTAGTTGAGTTTAGTCTCACTAAAAACTGCAAAAATGTGGTGTTCGTTCTTTTTTTCCCGAAGTTCAAAAGCAAAAAATTGGTAATTTTCGATCAGCGGTAGCGTTCGAAGCATTTGTCAATTGACTGGGCGCCGCCATCTTGGGTTCATTGAAAAGCTGGAATTCCCCTCTATCCGGGCCTGTCAACACATTTTCTCGATGACCATTTGACATTGGCCAATCGGGTAGAATGTAAGAAGCGGTTTCTGGCCGTTTCCAGCTGCATTTCCAAAGGAATTGAAGATCGCGTTCCCCCATTGGCCAGTTGGCACCTCATGACCGGTTTGGCGCGCTCTCATTGGCTGACGGGCGATTTCACAATGGCCGCCATAGCGCACTTCGGATTTCACGTGAGTGCTTGTGTTCAGTGTTCGCTGTTGAAACTCACGAGAAAGATGATGTTTCACAACATTAAAAAATTAAAACAGCAGCTGCGATGCACAACTAAATTGGAAAAGGAGCCTATAAACCGTCACACTACCGCTTATCAGGTGGGAACAACGATTTTTAGCCTAACTATCGCCGATTTGCGGACGCGTTTTTTCAACACTGGGGGTTTTCAATTTTTAGTTCGTTACAGCCCGTAATTAAAAATTTGGTTCGCCGAAACTATTAAAGCAATTTATCTGATTTTTTTCTGTGCACAGTAATGAATATCTGTTGCGTGCACGTAGCAATTTTAAGATAATCTTGTCCAATATTTGTCGTAAAAATAAATATTTCGTTAGTGCCACACTCCGGTATAGGTGCGAAAAAAAACTTGCTCCGTGCACGACGACAATTTTTTTTTTAACTTGCTCGTTAACTTGCTGCAAAAACTGGTTCATAATTTCTCCAAATTTTCAACAGCTTTGAAAAAAATGTGTTGAATTTCTTCCTGCTGTCTTCTTCAGGCTTAAGAAAAGGAATTTACACTATAGTGGTTCATCACACTGTTCAGTCCAGCGGCGATTTGAACTAAGCACATGTGTATGCGCTTGCGTAGCTTCCTAGATTTTAGAAGGCCTGTCACTACACGTCATTTATGCCACTTCATCGCGCTCTCAATCTCTGCCAAATCTCTTCTCACTAAATGCTGGATTGCTGGAGTCGATGGTGGTTGAAGTTTCATAAACTCTCTCCCATCAATTTCATGCCTGGCAATGGCTAGTGACTTGCGGCATCGCAAATGCCTATGCCTTAGAGAGTTTTGAGTTAATCAGGGTAATAATCTTCTCCGAATCGATGTTTTGTCTAGTAGCCCTGTGGTGGGCTGCCACGCTGTTTTCCTCATCGTCTTTCCTCATGTCTGCCTTATGTTGTCTCACTCGAACACTGTGGTCAGGCCTGGAGCATAGAGGGGCCAAGGCACAAGAGACAAGCGGACAAGAAAATGACTCTTTAGACAAAGTACAATGTGTTCACATCCATTCTTCGATCCATTCTGTGACCGTCTTCACCAATAAGAGATTCGGGTCCATGCGTAATCTACACGATTAGCTGATAAGAAATCCACTGAGTGAACCCCTGTACAAAGATGTAGATTTGTCTGGAGTTGTTCAAAAACCTGGTTTTGGGAGTAAACACTAAAATCAAGATTGACCCTAAGTCATGTATTCACATTTCAGGATGCAGAATTTGACCTACAAGATTTCTTCAGAAAAACTTACTACATTATGCCACAACAACGAACAGCAAACTTGTCCACTTACATTTTCGGGGGATAAAGGACGGCATTCATCATCATTAAAGCTTCTGTAGCAAACGACGTCCGTTGCATAGCATCGTCTGCTTTTGAATTTTCCGCATCAGGCTTGGTACCACTTAGCCGCCTTGGCAAACTTGGTGCCAAGGCTGATGCGGCAAATTCAAAAGCAAACGACGCTATGTAACGGACGTATCGTTTCGTTCCGAAGCTTCTGATGAAGGTGGACACCGTCCTTTATCCACCGAAAATTTAAGTGGACAAGTTTGCTGTTCATTGTTGTGGCCTAGTGTAGTAAGTTTTTCTGAACAATGTCGTTAACACGCCACAGTAAATCCAAACACCACTTGCCGGTTTTCTCTTATGATTTCTTGGTGAAACCATCGGTAGAAAGGAGGGAAAAGTTGGCCCTTTTTTTAAAACTGCTTCTTCAACTGACGTCAATCTCAGCCAGGGGCTAACCAAGGTTATAAGACAAATGGATTCAATGCCAAGCCTTGTACGATTGGAGGCCTGGCGTAAAAAAAAAAATCCCTCAGACCAATTATCGGTCGACAAAGTGAAGAAC
>JAHWFP010158569.1:0-14895 GCA_023313725.1 Lithobius niger | reverse complement strand
AAGACAGATATTAAATGTCTTAAATGTAAGACAGATATTAAATGTCTCACCTCGTATTCGGATATGTTCGCATTTTTTTTTCAAAAGTATCTTTTGATCGAAGGTATCGAAAGCTTTTTTGCAGGTCGATGAAAGCTGCTCCTACCTATTTTTTTTTTTCGTGTAAAGCTTTTGTTATTGTTTCATTGATATTGGCTTATAATAGCAGACCCATTGTTCTATTTTTTTGTAGTGAATCTGTATTGAATTTTATTTTAAGGTGTGACTACATGAATTTATATAACAGGAGGTATGCTTTAAGGTTTTAAAACTGATGCTGTGCATGCTGCCTTCGTAGATAGACTCATTTATAGGCCATGTAGCTGTCGCAACTGAAGAAAGATTTGCCGAGTTGGCCAATTCATTTATAGGAAATTGGTTATAGGCAATAACGGCGCGAACAAATTATATTACTCGTGTAATTATTAATCAAATTACTCACAAAAGGACGCTGAATCAATACCTGCCAATCTGTAGCAAGCCTGTTTGATCGCTACCCCGAGATTTCTCATCTGTCGTAAAGATTTAAAATAATGCAACGCAATTATATTCATAACAGCCTCAGTTTAAAGAGAAAGCTTAAAACTACAAAAAACAACATTGTCAACATTGAACACACCAGATCGAAGCTTAAAACTGCAAACCGCAGTACGGTCAGCATTGGAAGACAACAAAGTGAGAGCTTACACTGCTTCAAGCATAAAACTTCAAAAGTAGCACGGTCAACATGGGAAAAATTAAGGGCCAAGAAACACCCATCTTCACTCGGACGAAACCGGACTATAGTTAGTCAGAAAAAAAAAGTCAAACCCATTTGTCTCAAAGCAAAGTAAAGCAAAGAAATGTAAAGCACTATAAAGTGTAGTAAAGTAAAACAAATCAACAAAACAGTAAGCAATACTAAGTAAGGCAATACAAATTACAAACAAAAACGTCAAGTGTGCCGTAAAATAAGGGGTTATATGATTGAATTTTCACTTGGTAAAATGGACACGGATAAAAATTGATAATTTTTAATTGAAATAATCAAATGCACAATTGAGAAAATAGCTGAGGAGTCAGTGTCACATTTCCTAGTTGAGTGCAGACGGTGGGCACAGTTCCGGCTCATTGGGCTGGGTAGGAGTGGGAATTTCATAGGGATCCTGGGTGTTCAGGTGGTCGGGAGACTGCGGGTCAACTTCCGGGCTTTCTTGGGTTTCTGTACAGCGACCGGGCGTTTTACGAAGTAGGGTCAAGTCCTTGGCATTCCATGGTATTGTGTGTATTCATGTCGTAGGTTAAGTAGTTTAAGTTTAATGTTGGAGCGCATAGCGTGTGGGCTGTTAGACTCCTGTAAGTGTAATACACCCCAAACCAAAACTGGTATAAGAAAAGCCGCCAAGTTTACAAAAAGGGTCGACCTTTCAAAGTAGTGATATCGTTCAACCAGGGAAAGGCCGCCTATAGCCATGTTAACCGCACCTAGTAATAGTTCGAAGGTTAAATGAAAACTAGAAGATTGCTACTAGCGGTAGCAATCTTCAAGTTTTCATTTAACCTTCGAACTATTAGTAGGTGCGATTAACTTAGCTAATAGGATTAACCTTGGCGGCCTTTCCCTGGTTGAATGACATCACTACTTTGAAAGGCCGACCCTTTTTGTAAACTTGGCGGCTTATCTTATACCAGCTTTGGTTTTGGGTGTATTTCACAACTTTCTTAGGCCAGTGAATGTACAAAAAAATCCCACGGTGTAATTCTTACCTCTACCTTTTTTGTCTGGAGGTATTTTATGCCTATGAATTTTCTCATTCATAATTTTCACATTTGCTATTGTCATTCCAAATAAATTAATAACAAGCATAAGAATATGGTAATTGCAAGGACCTAATAAGTTCCTATGGAATAAAAGATACCCTGTGTCTTATTGAACCAGTAATGAGAAACTTATTCCGGTCGCGGGGCAGATAATTCATTTTGAATTCGCGTACCGTAAAAAAAAAATAATTTGGATTTGGTGGGAAAAAAAACCGACCAAACCGTTGCAATAAAAGATACTCCGTCTCTTAGTGAACCAAAGGGTTCAAAGGGTTTTAGCGAGCGTTAAGCGCACCCGGTCATCTGCCCGACGAAGCCCTAAGGCCCACCACCTATTTGCAACAACAATGAATTCTGACAATTAGGTATTGAAACGATAAGCGTGTAACACTTTAGCATGTTCTAATCTACTACTGGATGACAATACAAACAATGATTACAACAATAATTTTGCACTTACGAGCCACTTCAGGGCCACGTGCTTCTAGCTGCAACCCCCATTTTAGAAAAAGGCACTTTCCCATATGACGCTTTACCTGTCTACCGAAATTTAGATCTGGCAACTTTCCCTAATCAGCTGTAGACGTGTCGTTATACCCTATGAGAATTAACATGGGAGCCTGCGAACTAGTTACTAGTTACCAGTAACACAAATCAACGTTATTGAGGACACTTTCTCTCCATGAAGGACACGTTTCCACATTTTCGTGTTGATGTTTTCTTCGTTACTGGACCCAAGACACCTGATTCAAACGATTTGCAAAGATTCCTACCGCATGGGGAATTTATACCAGTATGCTGAAATCAGGTTTAAGTTGGTTTCAGTTAAAAGACACCGTCTGCTAGTGAAGGCCGCTTTTTTTTCATCAACAATCATTTTTTAACAATCGGATGTCTACAATCGGATGATCTACTATTACTTGGCGGCGACACACTAGCGTGTGTCTAAATAAATAAATAAATAAATAAATAAGACATAGCATGCGCACGAAGAATTAAAAACAACGTTACTTTAAATTGTAGCCATGAAAAAAACGTTACTTTTAATTGTCGGCTGCTGCTACTGATGCTGCTGATTAATTCCTGTGGTTGGGTATTATATTAGTAGATATTAGTAGATATGTGATTGGTAAAGCACAACAGCACTTAAACAGATGCAATTTTCTCAATTGTACATTTGATTATTTCAATTAGAACTCATCAATTTTTATCCGTGTACATAACCCCCTTTTTTACGGCACCCATGTACACCTTTTTCGCGACTATGGCGTCGCGCTACAAAGGTTTGTGCATGCAGTCGATTGTTGCTGGCCACTTTGAAACAATTCAACTCAGCTCTGAAAGCCTGCATCTGCGAAATAAATACGCCATTCTATCGTCTTTTGCTGCCAATTTCGAGGGCGAATGCCTCGAAATTTACAACGTAGCTTATAATAGTTTGGTTTAAATATATATGCGTTTAGCAGACACAGGGATTATTTCGAACATATGTATTCAGGAGCCGTGGCCTGCTGCCGTGCACCCCTTTACCCTAAAGTATTCTTTCACGATCATTTATTAAGAGCCATGACCCAAAGCCGTACGCCCCATCAATTCTAAATACAAAATGCAAGCATTCTTTCGAACTTGTTTATTAAGGGTTGTGGCCCAAAGCCATGCACCCTATACTACAGCTAAATACAAAATAAATTCAACAAAACCTCTAGTCCTCTAATACAACAATACTCCAATTGAACAACTCACTTCATTCAGTGGCCACATTCCAAACTTCACATGTTGGTACCCTGAGCACTTCTGACAGACATATCTCACTTCTCATACCTTCCAGTTTCCCATTCACATAGCACAGTACTGCCGCAACCACACCGCCACACCGCACAACTGCATCCCTACAATGCCCACACTTCCCCACTCAGGGAAAGTTCCATGAGGACAACTCAAAACAACAACACCACTTTGGAACATAGGAATGCAGGAATGCATCGGGAATAATAATAATAATAATATGAGGTTTAACCATGCATAGATGGCATGGAGCAGGAAGGGCAAGGCCGCTTATTCCTGTCCAGTCTTTAACAGGAGTTAGCACACGCGCATGTTAACCAGCGGATCCAGCACAAATTCTGGTCGTTTCAAAAAGCGCTTGAGACATGACTTCCTTAAAAGAGCAGTAAAGCTTTTCACAGAGGATGCACTCAGGTCTGCTCGGGCAAGGAATTCCATGGGTGGACCACCCTCACCCCAAAAAAGTGTCTTCTACACTCCGTCGGAATGTGTCGGAAATGCACTCGCAATAGTAGAATCCAGAATCTTAGATTCATAAACAGCACACCTACTACATCTGAACATTCGCCTTCAGACAATACTTGGCAATAGCACGTATTTTCAAAAGAGGCGCTCTCCCGTTAGTATTCTTCCAGTTTGTTCTTCAACAATCAACTTTTTAGCAAAGACATAACACGTGCACGAAGATTGATTAGATTTGGAGTTTGCTGAGTGGCATTGTTCCCTAATTACAATGGTTAAAACAATGTTAAAACAATCAAAATGATCGTTCAGGGTCCCGTAACTCCGGAAGGGCTCGACCAATCGAAAAAGTGGTTTCTCTCAGGGTGAAGATCAGGGAAATTTCTGACTTAGGTCATGTTTCTGATTTTAGGTAGGTGCAGTAGTTTTTTTCTAAAACCATGTCACACAAGAACAAGAACAACAACAACAAGAAGTGAACACTTTTCAAATTTACGTGTGGCTCCGTACGTTTACTCTTGCACGGAATTGCATAAAAGTTGGTATAAAGTTGGGAAAAGTTGCTATGTACTAACTGGCCAAGTTTGGTCGAAATATATTGAATAGAAATGGAGAAATTAATAGTTTTAGTTTTGTTGTAAAGACGACTTCAATGGCCGTGTATGATAAACCCACTATCGACGTAAAACAGTGGTCCATTAAGTTTTTTGGGTAATGAATCCACGCAAACAGAAAACAATCACATTTCCTTCAAAAATTAATTTCCGCCGTCAAAAAAATAACCAAATACCTTGCACGAAAAAAACACACAACCAATCAATAACAATTTACCTTCTTCGAATGTTAAGCATTAAGACCAATACCACACAAACGGGGGAAAAAGTAAGAGTACTAACAATTCTGCTATACTAAAATTAAGGCTTAATACATTGCTTGAAGATCTTACTGCTTTTCTTTAGGCATTGGGTGGTGCCGTGATTTTTATCTACAGAATAACTGTTGTATTCTTACTCTTTTTTTACTGCTTGTATGGAAAAGCTTTTGCACTGGAAATATCGTGGTCTTACATATACCTCGAAGATTTTTTTTTTACTTCTTACGAAAGAGTTTCGTGAAAGATTTCGAAGTTCGAAATTACTCAATAAACGATAATAATGGCAAATAAAAAAAAAACTTTTTCGACGTATATATTATAATATTAATATCTCGAATTTTTAAGTCCTAAAATGTCTCCATAAAAGCGGTAAAAAAAAAAGTAGGAATACTAACAGTTTTGCTGTAAACCATTCAGGATCGAAAATTCAAGGTTTCATTACAGGCTGCATGTAGGAATAAAAGCCTTATTCAAGAATAAGGCTTATACTCCGAAAGCGTAGTCAACGTTCATTCACACTTAACACCGAGTGGCCAGCAACGTAAATAAACACTGGTCTGCACTCGTTTTGAAACTAAGGAGTAACGCAGATTTTACTTAAACAGAAAAAAAAAAACATTCACCTGACTTCTTCGTGGTGTTCTGTTTTGTTGAATTTTCAGCGTATTTTTTCTTGATGGGAAAAAAATAAACGAAAAAGACGAGAGTGTAATAGCGGAGGGAGGGCTTCCCTGGGTTTGTCCAGCTGGAAATTGCAGTACAGCTGACTGGTGATAACCTGCAAAGCTCATACACCGAGGTGCCCTTGGTTCACCAACTCCGAGAGGTAATCAGAAAGGATTACCTTAAACTATCACACACAGTACCATAATCTCCGAGAACAAGAAGTATATTAAATAATTGCAGGTTTATTTCCTGTTATTTGACAAGTGATTGATTCAAATAGTTATTTTCAGCGATTTTTTTTCTCGTATTAAAAAAAAAGTAAATCTTTTGGGTTGTGTGGTAGGGGCCTATCGACCTCTTCAGATGTTCCACAACTCCGGGCACGCTAGGACACATGAATCAGAAAGAATTACCTTAAGCGCTCGCACACAGTACCTTTAATTCCGAGAACAAGTAACTGCAGGTTTGTTTTTCCTGTTACCTGACAAATGACTGTTTCGGATAGTTATTTTCAGCGATTTTTTTTTCTCATATAAAAAAAAAAATCTTTTGAGTTTTGAGGGCAGGGGGCCCATCGGCGTCTTCAGCGTGGGGGGGGGGACGTGTGAAGATTTTCGGATAGTAATACGCCTTGGAGTAGAGTCGTAGTCACATTTTTTCCTAAACCAGTTCTTCAGTAAAATCTGACGGTCAACTGTCGATTTTTGACAATTTTTTGAAAAACGATTTATGTGGTGGAACTATGCTTGGGGCATAGGGTCCTTTCTACATTATGTTTTTTGTTGGGGGGGGGGGGAGGAGAAAGTGGAGTTAGACCGCTGCTTTCTTGCCCCCGTTCTTTATCCCCATTTCACATTCGTTCAATTACTTTGCACTTCGTTGAGCAGGTGCTATGTAAACAGAGGGCGAGGCAGCCGCAATCTTTTGTGGCACCACAGAAGCCTAAAGCGAAAACACCCCCTCCCACTCGGTCCCACATGGCGAATACGAATAACGACAGAAAACCGCTTGTTCGTTACAAGTACACAGGATATGAAAATCGGTGTGAAGCAAATCTCCCTCTGCCGCCCGCCTCGCCTTTTCACAAAACTGCTTTCGTTCCAAGAGCAAGTCAGCACGAATCTCTTTTTTTAGATTTCGTCTCTTGCCAAAACAGGCTACAGCTACGAGTGCAAGCATACTCTGCTTCTGTATAAATATTCAACCGCACTGTTGCCCAAAATTACGTGCCGTTTCTCAATTTCTCGCTTTTCTGCATTGCATGCAATGTAGCAAGGGTTTCTCCCCCTCTTTCCATATATACCCTGCAGCTCGGCTTGGGTGATACCCTCTCCTCCTTCACTTCACCACTCCACCACCAACAAGCATCCACTGTGCAACGAAGACGACCGAGGCAATCTAGCCCTTACTATCGAATGAACAATGAACCGCGGCGGGGAAATCTATGGAAATGAACTGCCAGCAATAACCTACAGTTTGGGAACGAGGGTTTTACGAAAAAAAAAGAGGATAAAAAAAAGAAGGTGATAACCTCGGCGCCAGAAATCCTACAGTCTCGTCTTCATACAGTCAACGACAAAGGAACTTTCTCATCTTATAGTTCATGCCCGCCCAGAGTTGGCAATTGCATTAGGCCTAAACCACCAGAGGATAGTGTTACGTCTTAGGTCGACGAAATTGATCAAGCCTGGAGGGGGATATTCAGTTTCGTACATCGTTCTACCCTCTCCTTTTGCTCCTCAATTTCTCTTCTTATCTTCTTCTGCTGCTTCATCTCTTCGCATCTTCGTTTCTTCTTCTCATCTGCTCTTTTCAACTTCTTCTCAAACCTAACATCACCTGTAAACATCTTACCCTCATATATTCTTCTAATCTTCCCCTTCGATCCTCTTCTTCTATTTCTCTTTGTTCCGCTTCTTCTCTTCGTTCTTCGGTGTTTCTTCTACTTCTGACTTCAACTCTTCCATCCTGCCTCTTCCTCGTCACTTATTCTCTTCTGCACTTCTTCTGAAACGTACCTAACCATCACCTCCAAGGGAAAGACTTGCTACTCTGCAAAAATGGCGTAAATGCATCAAATAAATCCGGCCGCACCGAGATTCCCGAATCAAAGCACGTGGCCTGATAAGATAATGGCTTCCGGTCGATTCCATAGGAGACTTTCTCAGCCTTAGCTATTCAATCTGATTTTTCACGGGGATATCAAAGAATGAACTTAAAGACTAAGTTAGGCACGCGAGCCAACTCAAATTGTCGAAATTAAATCAGCCACAAAACCCTTACCCCGAGACATCAATGCGTATATCTGACGATAAAAGAGGTAGTAAGCCGTATTTCAATATTAAGTTGGCTGTAAAAATTACTGCTAATCATAATCTTTAACACTACACATTACGCTTTGAGTCGTGTTACGAGCCAAGCTTAAAATATTCCGAAAGTTGAGGTTGATCGGATTTATGTAACTTCAGTCTGACAAATACGATGCCTGCACCTCCAATTTCAAAACCTTTAATGCCATGCAACAGTTGTCCACTATTAGTGGAGAAAAGCTAAAACTGAACACGCAAAAAAAGACATTAAGATTTGCTATTGCACAATTTTTTTTTAATTATTGAATCGTGTGCTCCATAATGAGGAGGTTTTTTTTTTTTTTACCTCCTAAGTATGTATTTCTACCCAAGGATCACCAAAGCAGATCAATGCATTTAACACTGCCTATTTTGGAAATCAGGCTCGACTCAAGAAGTCACAATACGGAGCGAATTTGTGCGCCTGGGCCATCAAACTGTGCTCAGGAGATAGGCGGGGTGCGAAAATTTGCGCCCAAGGAAAAGAAGATAGCAACATCCAACTGAAATATTGTACATAAACTGTGGTGAGTTTCTGGTTAAAAAAACGGATACCTACAAAAATATTGTTGCAAATGCCCCCTTTTTTAATTGCTCTATTTTTTTGCTCCTAGTGTTTCATCGTTTTTGGGGGGTAGAGGTGGAGTAGGGGCTGAGAGGAAGGGAGCAAACGACGATAGAGGAAAGAGATTGCCTGTTTAGTAAGAGCTATTTACTTAGAAAAAAAAGCGTCACAAAAGGGAGGGAAAAACCCATTTTCATTTATACAGGGTGTTTGGAAATTGGTGTCAACAATTTTCAGGCCTTATATTACCATGAAAACATGTAAAAAATTCCTAATAAACATGGGTCCAATTGTGCTTCGCTTTGGAATTAAACCTTGCCGAAGGTAACGAACTTCTGAAATTATTACAGTCGTGCTAGACGGAATCACGAAGTCCAAACATAATGAACACTGATTTATTAAATAAACAGTAATGTTAATAAAAACTCTCTGGAAAGACCTTCTTTCCAGAATCAGCCGTTTAATTATTGTTTTTTTAAAGAGTTTTGAATCTCACAAAAAAATTATCACAAAAATTGTTTTTCATTAGTAAATGTTCTGTCTACAGATAGATCTTCATTATTATTATTGTTTTATTTAATTAAATTAACGGTAATTTTATTTGCATTTTGTGATTCCGTTCAGCATAATTGCAATAAACCTCAAAAGTTGGTTACCTTAGGCAGGGTGTTACTCCAAAATGGAGCAAATTTGGACCCATGCTTATCAAGAATTTTTTACTTGTTTTACTTGTTTTTTACTTGTTTTTTACTTGTTCATGGGAGAAATAACTCCAGAACAAAAAATTTTGACACCGATTTCTGATGAAAACAAGTAAAAAAGTACTTTAAGTTGAAAGTTGATGCTGAGAATAGTAATGTTGAATATTCGTCCGAACACAAATGACATCATGGCGGGTGGGGGAGGGGGGACTCACAGAGTTTGCCAGTGTGAAAAGGCGGGGAAGTCCCTAATTTTGTGATGTCACAGATTTCCGACTACCAACCGAGGTAAAAAAGGAGGTTATCAGTTGTCTTCCGCTTCATTGGAAACAAGGGAGGGAATGGGGGAGGGCGGGAAATGCTTTTATGACTTCATTTTCTGTGGGGTTGCAATTTTCTAAGGAGCCGTGACATGGGGATGGCAGTAAAAAGGGCAAATTTAGGGTGACGTCATTTTTGTACAGTATCTTAAATATTTATTTTTTGGTTGCTTTCAAATGCAAAGAAATGTGTTTTTTCTTTACAAAACGTTGTAACATTCTGGAAGGGAGGTCTTTCCAGAGAGTTTTTATTATCATTACTGTTTATTTAATAAATCAGTGGCCATTATGTTTGGAATTCGTGATTCCGTCTACCAATTTCAAAAGTTCGTTACCTTCGGCAAGGTCTAATTCCAAAACGAAGCAGAATTGAACCCATGTTTATTAAGAACTTTTTACTTGTTTTCATGGTAGAATTAAGCCCTGAAAATTCTTGACATTGATTTCCAAACACCCTGTATATCTAAACCGTGTTTGCACACAGACGAAAAGTGCATGCGTGATCATTTTGATAGCTCTGACGTGTTGGGTTTGGGATTGGGTTGGGATTGGGACTGGCTTTGGGATTGGGGTTGGATTCTTGCGCAAGTATCTTACAATTTTTATTGCCACGAAAAAGATCATTACCTTTTATTTATAGCAGTTTTCCCCCCATGGAGCTCTATTAACCGCAGCTTCAAAATTCGGCTTCCCTGCCATGCCTGTAACACATTGCGCAGGACCAGAAATAGCTCGGTCATATATAACCAGGTCGGACTGGAGCGCACCATCTTTCTTCCTAGGCAATCGCTTCAGCAGGTTGTCATTGGAACTCTCCAGTGTTTGATCCAGTTCACCGATCCTCTCTACAGAGGGAGGATCATGCAGACATCGATCCTCTACCCTGATCCTCACTACTGGTGGGGAATTGTCCTGCGATCCTAGGGATGGGGATTCGGTCCTCTCACCTCAACCCAGTAGGAGGATACTTCTGTATGGCCTGGTTGACACCTTCATGAGAGATCAAGACTGATTCTGATCCGCATTCCACCGGATCGTGTTTACGATTCCTTTCGGTGCTAGCAACCTCTGATTCACTTCCCTCTGGATGGGACTGCATCTTTACAACTACGACGACATCGATTTCGGTCTCCTTCCTCAAGCAGACTTCTGTTCCGCCTTTCCCCTCAGCTTCTACGGTCTTCGGGTTCAAGACCTGGGGGAGAGGGGAGGAACCGACATCTACCTCTCTCCCTGGTGATATTTGCACACATCGAGCCTCTGCGTGGACTTGGTTCTGCTCCAGCCACTATTCGGCAGCCACCAACGGTGGGCTGGACCTAGGCCCCAGCTTCCAATCTGGGCCCATTCGTCTCTTCCGTCAAGATTCTTCCCGTGTCGCCATTATCATATGCTGGATCTATGGCCTACAAAGACAGGAAGCTACGATCCTACTACTCGATCCGTCGTCTCAATTCCGTTCCTTTTTGACATAAGTAAGCCTGAACTAGGCCCTTGCACGATTCGTGCCCTTGGCGGACTGTGAGCCGAGCCTTCCTGCATCACTACACGACTGTTTCCTGTTGCTTCCAGCCATTGTAGGTCCGATTTTGCTTCCTATCACCGACACCGAGGCTCAAACCGGGCCCATACTCCCAGCCTGGTCCCCTTTGCGGCTCGTGTTTCAGCTGTCTACCTTCTTGAGGTACGTGCATCGGTTCCTGTCGAAGACCGTCATCCAAGCCTCTTTACAGGTTCATGCATCAATGACATTCGACGATCTCTCCTCCTTGCTACCCACTGCGCATGTATCTGTGCAGCCTCCATAAAAAGGCCCTGCATGATATGGGTTCTTTGCAGGCTGCGTTTCGCTGTGTTCCTCCGATCCCGAGCATCGCCTTTGTAGGACCTTGGTTTGGTCCGATTCCGCCTCGTGTCACGACCATGACAGCTCGGACTGGGACCATGCACCCGGTCTGGGCATTTTTTCAAGGTCACGATCCACCAGCTGTCTGCTTTCTTGCTATCAATGCATCGTTCCTGCTGATCGTCATCTTGTGATGTGGTCTCAATTTGAACAGCTACCCCCTGTGCACATGTCTGCGCAGCCTCTATTCGTCTGCTTTCTTGCCATCGATGCGTTGGTTCCTGCTGATCTTCATCTTATGGTACAATTTCAAGCAACTACCCTCTGCGCACATATCTGGGCAGCCACCATGGTATAAAACCTGAACATACCAATTCGTCTGATTTTTTCTTCACTAACCACTCCTCGACAAGGTTGTGCTGTCCCAGAACGATCTAAAGATCCCCACTGATCAACATAAGCCTCGATTCCTCTACCGATCATCACTTCAGCTTCATTAATGCATGCAGTCATAGGTTCCGTCGCCCTTCAGGTGCATCGATTCCTCCTTGAGAATCGAGCAGGCCCAGCACCGCCTTTACAGGACCTTTGTTCGGTCCGATCCCGCTTCATGTCACGAACCACGGCTCGGACTGGGCCCATGCACCTGGCCTGGGCCCTTTCACGAACCACGATCCGCCAGCCATCTGTCTTCTTGGCATCGATGCATCGATTCCTGCTGATCATCATCTCATGATGCCGCTTCGACTTGGGAATGATCGAAGGTTCTTCCCCAATGTGGCAATTACTCATCAATAGTTACACCGTGCCTTTCGCCACGATTTCCAGGGATCTACATGAGTCTCGATCTCTCTTTCGGGTCGAGCAGGATTTGGTCATTTACCCACAACGAGGAAACCGTGTGCCGATCCTTCACCTCAAGACCAGCCATGCAGGCCGCAGATCCATCGTCACTTCCTTCTACGACCATCCATGTGCGGACTTGACCCTTACACCTGGCCTGGGCTCTTCCAGGGGTTATGTCCCACCGTCTAACCTCCCTCTGGCACGGGTATAACAGTTTCTAAAGAGGATCGTCAGCTACAACTCTTTCACCTGCTGGCTGTTCCACAGTCGACTAAGGTGTCTCCTACCTGCGGTTCGAACCCGAACTGATCCTGGCTCAACACTGTTTTCCTGCGATGCCGACCTCACTTTTCTTCATCTTTGAAATCGTTCCTTGGTTCCAACTACGATTCTTTCACCATTCTTCATTCCTTGCTCACGATTCAGGCATGGCTCAAGGCTAGGCCCAGTTTCTCCTCTCCATCCCACGTTTCGTTCCTCCACTCCATGGGATGGTCTTTCCAACCTCGATTTCTGCCACAAGGCCTCTGATTCGATTCATCTTCGATTCCCTGCTCTGTAGGCCTACAGCGCTACATATCTCGTGCCATACTTCGAGCCTCTAGCTTCACCGCCACACACGATTCTAGCCTCAACTACGGAACCTCCCTTTCTACGATCTTGCACTTACGGCTGTGCACTCAAGCGCTTGATCATGGCGGGATGAGGCTCGATCCCGGTGTCAAGGCCCAGCACCTCCACAACAACAACAACATCGTGTCAACATGTCTTTAGCATCCAGCATTGCTGCTTCACCTACCGTTTCTATGCTACCACAATGTGTCGGTTCTTCCATTGATCTTCGTTCGACGGTCCTCGATCCCACAATTCTCCACTTCAACGATCCTCGAGCTCCCGTTCCCCACTCCATTCCTTGGGCGCCTCCCGTTTTTGATGTCTAGGGCGTGCCCTTTGTTACTACCGGGCGGCTCGTCTGGATTTAGTTGCACTAGAAATGGATTGGCTCTGTGACGATTCGCTTGGGATCGATCCACTGGATGATAATTCCTTGGCGACAGTCTGCTTGATCCTTTACTCGAGTCACTGTCTGTCGATTCATCGTTCCTCACTTCTTTCCTTGAGGTCCTTCACAACCTCTGGTGTGTGGGTATGCTCATGATTCGTGACCAAGGCGGCTCCGACATCTCTACAACTACTCTACAGTTGGATGGGTTCAGCGGCGATCCACTTGGGATCGGCCCAATGGATGACGGCCTTTCATCAACGATCCGTTTGGTGACGATCTTCCTACTCCGCCATCCCTTCATCCTCCATTCCTCGTTCCGTTCCTTTGGCTCCTTCACATCCTCTGGTGTATGTGGTGTGATCTTGGTTCCTGCCCACGGTGGTTCGTGACGTTCTTCGAAAGTCCTCTTGGGATCGATCCACCAGACGATGGTCCTTCGTCAGCGATACTCTTCACATAACCCTTTCTTCCGGCCGTGAGGAGTTCCGTTTTCTTTTCCGGTGCTATCTTCGGGATCAAGCACACTACCCTTCGCAACAAGACTGCACTCATTAATCAGTGCTTGGGACCGTATTTATATCTACTCAACTAAGGTTCAAAGAAAACAGCAACAACCAACCACATCTGCGAACAGTCCACCGAACGCGCAGGTCCAACGACGATCCTCTTCGACTGCGACGCACGCTCCAACCAATTTAGTAGTCTATCATGCTGCCTGGTCCATGTTGCCATCATATGCTTCCTCCGGCTGCTAGTCTACGATATGCATCATCAACCTGTTCCCTCCTATACAACTGAACTACAACCTTTTCTCCAAGGAGACCACCACGTTCCTCTACTTTGCCTCCGCACCCGGACCGCCTGTGGGCCTCCCTGCCTTCCCGTGCCAGGTTCGTTGCATCGATCCCACGGATCGATTCGCATGTTAACCTTCACGACACCTACTAAGAAATGCATGGTGATCCGGCGGATCGGCGTGGACTCACATACTGTACGGAATCTACCCGTGAAACTCTGCCGCGGCTAATGCCATCCACGATCAGTCCGTTCCTGTTATTGTTGTTTTGTGCCATCATATCTTCTACTTCGCATCCAGCTAGAATCTGCCAGCCAGTCTTCCAGAGTGTCCATCCCATTCGGGACATCGATTCCGTTCCAGTTACCCAAGCACCGATGGATTCAAGACTGCTTCCCGTCAAAGGTAGGGTTGGCAATTCTCTGTCATTTGCACTTCTGCCTTCCCCCTAGCATTGAGCCGAATTCTCGATCCCTGGCATCGGATGTCATTATTGCTAGCCCATGGGCCTGAGGATCCCGGGTCCATGGCATCGTGTTATTTAAGTGCTCCGCCCAGATTTAACTCTGTGGGGGCTGCCAGCTCATAAGGTGGGTACTTCGAACCTAGCCCGCCTCCTAGGATGACAAAGTCTGATATAAATAAAAGGTAAATGATTTTTTCGTGGCAATAAAACACTAAAATACCAGGGGACACCTGGTTGATTTTAGTTTTTGTTGCCTGTACGAAAATGTACATTACCTTTTCACCCACCCAGTCTCCCCACGACGTCTAGGTTCATTAGATAATAAATAAATAAATTTAATTTTCCTGCCCACAAGAGGGACATGGGGGTAGGAAT
>JAHWFP010158568.1:2079-18117 GCA_023313725.1 Lithobius niger | reverse complement strand
CCGGGGGGGGGGGGGCGAAGGAAATAAAAATGTGACCATCAAATATTCGATGGTTCCGTTGTATACCCCGAGAAAATCTCGACCCTTTCCCACTTAAGTCCTAAAATAATGGGAGCCCCACCCAAACAAAAGCGAAAATGCACGTATGAATATTGAGACTGTCTGCAGATGATTACCTATAGCTAAATTAGCTAACGTTGTCAGCACCTAAAAGACAAGGAACCAGGAGCCAAGTCTTTTCTAGAAAGTTCATTGAACAAAAAAAACTGCTCTTGGTATAGTTGATATTGACAGCTTCAAAAGCTTGTCAACAGTTAGTCATCGGCAGGGACTCTGGTACTTTTGAAACGCCCGAAGTTCAGGAACATTCAGAAACTTTTGACTGCTGACAGTGTCAGTTTTAGGTCCAAAAATGACTTTTTCCTCTAGTTTGGTCAGTGTATTTATGAACTTCCCTCCCCTTGATAGGTCCTAAAAGTACCCCCTCCCCCCACGAGAGGATAGCAAAATTCCATGACCTCGCCTAACCCGGAGATAAATAATGACCGACCTTGTGCCTCTGGTCCTCAGAATTGAACAACGTGTTAATAAACGAGGGGGATGTTACAGCCACGTGTGAGGAATTTGCGAGGCATTACTTGAAGACAACTCAAGAAACAAACAATTAATTAAAAAATTCAAGAACTGACGTGATTAAATAAGCAGTAAACATGACATTAAAAAATATTAGGAAACAAATTAATCAAATTTGTGCGAACTTCGACAGACGACATGCCCTATTACTTAGGGCAAAACATATGGTATGGGCTGCGAAGAATTCGTGAAGGGACGGTATACCGTCGCACACGCTCCAACTCAGCACTGTTGAAGCGAAAATATCTGCTCAGAAAAAAAAACTTCTGGTTTCCCTGACATGCCGTCCAAGCTTCTAGCACACCGCTCCGTTCCGAAGACTGAAGCAACGGATGGTACAGCGTACGTTACTTCCATCATAGACAGTTCCAGTCGGCTCCGCCGAGCTTTTAAATTTTGATCGCGCACATAGTGGCAATGCAAATGAAGGAGGACTTGTAGTGACCTTGAGTAGGTAATTGAATATAAAGTCTTAGTAAATTAGGGATTAATTCTTTGCGCTCGGGCATGACGACATTAAGTCCAGAAGGCAAGTGAAATAGGATCGCATCTGTAGTTAGTAGGGGAAAGGCGTTGTGTGCCGACGAATGACGACAACCGTGGACTGATGGCAAGTGCGTACACTTCTCTGATGCGATCAGTTTTTGACTGAAAGGATTCGACCTCTACACTCCCATCTGTCAGCCGGCGGGTCGTCCAGGAACGGGACGGAGCAGAATACATGGCTCCTCTAATTGACATGCTTTAATTCAAACAGAAATTTGACGGCCTGTGAGATGACGTGACGGAACGAAATAGGACGGAGTAGTGTGCGGCAAGGTTTACTCGTTTCACCATTTGGGCGGTGTCGTGGTATACAAGTGCACTTGCACCGAGCGCATCGATCATACGGACAGAGTAGGCCAGCGAACATACGCTAAACCGCCCTAATACAAAACGTTTTATTTTGTCAGATGTTCACTGGTTTTAGTCACGATGGTTATTTGGTCAGTTGCATACGAAACTCCAAAATAGCTGCTGTACTGAGTGAGACCTTTTAGTGTTTTAAGATCTACTGCGCATTGGCAGATCCAGTTATTTTGTAATGTTTTGTCGTACCTGCATCGCACAAGGAAAAAAATGACTCTATTCGTCTGACGACATGTTTGAGGCAATGTGCCACTAGCCCATTGAAACCCGTAAACCAATAGCATCAGACACCTTAAGACAAAATATTTTATCGTGATGCCGGCCACACACACTAAATGCGGCAATTGTCTCAGGACAAAACTTCCCGAGACGTCGCATCTGGTTGAGCGACTCCCAATAGCCTTTCTGTAGACGGAGCTTCGCCTTGTTGTGAGACGCCTAACGACACCTGAAGACGTCTCACGACAATGTCTCATCCGGTGTGGCACTCAACTCATTGCTATGGTTGTGGAGATGTCTGCAGCAAGGTGACACAGGTTTCGGCAAACTGGGTTGTCGTGCGACCAAATGACGCGTGCGGTTTGTGGCCTGCCCATATAAGGTGTTCGATGTGTGTGCGGCCGGCCTTAACTGTATGTCGAGTGCATATTTGGAATTTCATTCTTCATATATTCCAGCAGCTATGTTTCATGGTGGAGTTATAGGGTGGATTATCGTTGCCGCACGAAGTTCCCCCACCATCTCCAACCAGTTCTGATTGCGTAATCATAAAATATCACAGCCCGATGCGCGGTTCATTCCAATAAGTTGTGCTCGATCAGACAAAATTTGCTTGTGTACTCGATCATAACACTTGCGTTCGTACCAACAAATAATTTGGCCAGAAATTTCTCTCTGAAAGGGGGGGGGGGGCGAGTATCTGAGCACAGAAAAATATTTGGGGGGAATTTTCACTTCCCCCAGACACAGTCTCGTATTATATAGCCACTGGTAGTATTGCAAAATATTTAAACACGAAAAAAATTAAGCTTAGTTTCGGAGATGATCAGACACAGATCAATCGATTGATCGCTTAAAACTTAAATAATCGTTTTCGTATTTAAATATTTTGAACTGCCACCAGTGGCGAGCTAACAAAAGAGAACACTAAACCTGGAGAAACAACAAAACGGGACGGTACATTATTAAACGACAGAGCAGGCAAGGGCAAAAAATCATTAAGAAAAACAGAAAATGAGACTTGGACTTGCAGGTGTTAATTTCAAAGAACACTCCCGTTTAAACCAACCAACAGGTGCGATAAAACATAAGATCTACAGAAGCAAGAGTTATACGCAGGGGTAAGGCCGGACGCACACAGCCTCGAACTATGTCTTACGCAAAGACGCCTTATGTCTTGTCGCATGTCCATTACAAAACGTTTTATCTTAAGGTGTCTGATGAGAACAATTTAACACGTGTTTCAATGGGGCGGACACACACTGCCGTAAACACGTCGTCAGACGTCTAGACGAGTTTTTCCTTTGTCAGTCAAAGGTATTAAAAGTTTCGCCTTACGACAAAACATTATCAAACAATTCGATATTCGCATGCGCATGTGCGGCAGAGCCTGCACACTGAAAGTTGTCACTCTGTAACTATATTTTAGAGTTTCATATGCAATTGACCAACCCGTCGTGAGCAAGTAAGGTGTTTTGTTCGATGCGATGATCGGCAAGCCTATCAGGGGCTTTTATGACTGCTTGCACGCCTCCGTTTCCTTCAAGATGACAGGGTATTATTACGAGTATGCTTTGACACCGTGTGTGGCTTAAAGCATCGAAAAGCACAAGCACATGAACATGTAAATCACAAAGTAGGCCACAGGGTAAAATGCGACGTTTCGTCTCAACTATAGTCAGTGCCGTTATCAAGCATACAAATTCGTATAAATTGCTTAAATACATTAAAATAATCAAAGCACAGCATACAAAAAAAAGTTATATTTAAACCCATTTTCACCGGGGCAAACCAGGCAGGGTCGTAGTGTACCCAGGCCATTTTTTTTATTCTTCGTTTTGAATTAGATCCCGTCAATTACCGTGCAGCGTGCTGCGTCGCCCCCACCTTGAGCTTTATATATAACTACGCTTGATAGAGCAGCACAGTCATCTTTAACCAGTGCCTGCTTTATTGACAATTAACAGTTTCGTGAAAGTCGTTATCAGTTCGTCACGAATAAAATGACATCACTGTAACGGTATCCTATAAATAATGTCTTCTCTATTGGAGGCAGGGGCTTCATACACAATGTTAATTCTCACGCAACTTTTAACATTGAAGTGTCACTTGAAAGTCTGTTACTTACAGTACCAGCTCATTACTGTGGCACGAGCTGGTACTGTAAGGCTAAATTCCATAAGGCTAACGTGACCTTAAGGCTAACGTGACCTTCTTTAGAATTGTACTTTAGAGCAATCACCTATACACATCTCAAGATGCATCCACACTAAAATGACACACAAAATTACTGCTGGAGTGAACCGTGAACACTGCTGCGTCTGTGCAATATCTTCTCATAGTATAGAACACGAATGGACGGCAAAGACATGTACTTTGGGACCGGTCATTATTTATCGCCGGGGGGGGTCAACATTTTTTCAGGATCTTGACGGGGGGAGGGGCATCGAAAATTTGGTGGTGACATTTTCATTTCCTTTCCCCCTGGTCCAAAAATAGTGTGCCCCCTCCCCCCTGAAAAATGTGCGCTTTTTGTATATCCATTGAGACCGTCTGCAGATGATTCCTGCAGCCAAGATTAGTTGTACGGAAACATGTCTCGTTTTTAACGAAAAGACATGTTGGTTTAAAAATGTTCTATAAAATGTTCCTTACACTCACCTCCTGTCGAGATTCGTACAATAAGTATGATGAACACACTTAACACTGAACACGCTTGAATGCCCACATCAAACATAGTCAGCACCTAAAAGATCGAAGAAGCCAAGAAACCAGGTGCCAAGGCTTTACTAGAAAGTTTTTTGTTAAAACTAGACTTGCTGAAATGGTATTAATGGCGTCAAAACCTTGCAACATTCACATCATGGGGGGGGGGGTCCAGAAGCTGACGTGTTTTTAGAAATTTTAACTCTGAAAGTGCCATTTTTGAGGTCCAATAATGACTTTTTCTTCCAGTTGACCAGTGTGCTTTTGACCCCCCCCCCCTTGACGGCACCTGAACAATTTATGAGCCCCCCTATCGAAAAGGTCTTAAATAATGACTCCCCTAATTTCCCTTATCCCCCCCCCTCCCTCCCCTCCCCGGCGATAAATAATGACTGGTCCCTTACACCATTGGATACACTGAAAATTTGACTTTTTACACAGTTGACTTTTTAAAGCATTTTCCAGCCGTTCACATTGTTCCCATTTTCAAAAAGATGATTAGTTCTCGCCAATCACAGATTGAATTTGTCTACAGAATATGCTCAAGGAAGATACATGTTCGCACAGAAAAAAAAAAGTCGTAACGACGAATTATAAACAAAAACAATTTTTTTTCTAGTTTGGCTTAGCAATTAATCAGTAACGCTGCGCAGCTTATATCTCTGCGGGCCTTGGGTAGAAACATCTAATTCAAGTGTCGGATACAAGGGCGAGCTTCAGTCAAGGAAGGAAACAGCTCCGCACTTAACTGTGTTTCCGGCTTAGGTTTGCTCGCGCGACCAGAGTTTCGAGTTTGGTTTCGGATTTCAAGACGAATTTCAGGCATCTGGCAACAGGTGTCGCATCCGTACAGTATGGGGTTTTTGATCATAGGCCAGAGCAAACTAAATCTAAAGGAGTTGAACACTCATCATTTTCATAGACTCATGGTGATGATTATTTTGATCACAGGTGACGTTTTCCCAGCGTACAGAAAATTGCATTACAAATGATTGCTGTCGTTTTAGTTAATACCTCCCCAAGCGTCAAACCACAAAAGATACCTACTGGAGTTAAAAGGGTGTTTGTAAACTACTAATTTTTCACTCATACCTGTCGCATAAATAATTGTATATGAGCGGAATTCGTCAGTAGCCAGTAGCTGCCGTAGCTATCAATAACAGCAGCTGAAATCAATGATCTTGACGTACTTTTATCAAACTGATTGTATATGTACTTGATTCAAATACAACTATTGCTTGTCAGGGCACAAAGGCTGCCCATTTTCAACAATATTCAAGCTGTTTCGCCGCATAGGTATTTTATTCTCACCATGGTGAAATATGCTCAGCTCTTGTTTCTGTTAAAGTACCAAAACTAGTGGCCGCCATGCCACATTAGAGGAATTGAACAACGACTTTCTTAGAATGTAGTCTGACAAATGAACTTGGCGGGTTTACCACTAGCATAGTTCTTGATGCTGGTTTGAAGGAGCAGTCTCTGTTAAAAATAACAGTTTTACTAATTCCCTAGCCTCAAAAAAGATCTAAACACACGCTAGTGTGTCGCGCCAAGCAACAAAGATCACTTCAATTCATTTGTCGAGATGAACCAATGTAGCGCGGCATCCTAGCGTAAGTGTCTGATATCCTGAACCATAGTTCGATTCACCATGTTTGTCCTACCTTTACGAGACTTTACGAGACTTTACGAAGACTATTAGCGACAACTTTTTCCGTCCGTCGTCTTTTTGAACTCCGGAACGGTATACTATTAGGTAGAGACAAACGGTTTGAACCATTAGATTCAGCGTCTAAAAATTAGTTTAAAAACACAACAAATTAAAACATAGTTGCTTCCTTGTAGCTGTTAGGCTTTCACGACGTAACTCAACGAAACAATGCCAATTGATCGTCGCATTTAAGCACTACAGGAAGACACGCAACCGTAAAAACAAAAGAACGTCGTTTTAACGACACACACTAGCTTCATTTAAAATCGTCTCGACACCGCTTTGCATGGATGAATAGGCCTATTTTCGAACCAAATTCTCAGATAGATGCTACTTGCAAAATTAAAATAACAGGTAAAAAAAATTAGGCCTAAAAGCTGAAAATTCGGATTAAAATCACGTAGTCTCCACACCGTGTTGTATGAATGAATAGACTAATCTCGATCCCAATTTGCCGTTAGCTGCTACTTACGAAAATAAAACGGCAGTTAAAAATTAGGCCTAAAAGCTGACAATTACGCCTAAAATCTAAAACAGGGCTAAAAGAGCTGACAAATTTTTAACCGGCAGTTGTAATAATTACTACTTTTAGATTAGTTAGATTATATAATAGAGATTGCTGTTGCACTGCGTGATAGAGGCGTGCCTCTCAACATTTTCGAAAGACGCGGAAGTATACAGAAGGCCGGTTGCAACTAGGTAGTCGCTGCTGCCGCTTGTTTTTCCTTTAAAATGTAAAGTAAGGTTTGAAATTGAGCTCGTTTTTCTTCACGAATGTACTGTTCCAGTTGGTGTAAGCCGTTAAGATATCAAATAATAATAATAAAAAAAAAACCTAGTTAAACCGCAGGGGAGCACCGCTTTTGGCCGCCCGCGCACAGAGCGACTTGGCCGCGCGGCAAGTTGCTGCAGCCAATGAAAATTATTAGTGCGTGGTTTTACATAAACGGTAAGCATTCGCATTGGCTGCAGCGATCTGGCCGCGCGGCCAAGTCGCTCAGTACGCGGGCGGCTTTAAGGAAGTAGACTGTTTTAAAATTTTGGTTGAAAATCTCGGGCTTTTGTGTCGTGGCATAATGATTTATTATACAAGTATCGGATTTGAAATCGGTCAGCATGAAATTCATGAAACCGCAGCAGCGCTCTTTATTAAAGTCGTGTCTGTTGATTCCCGGATAAAGCGTGCACTAAAATTATTTAAACAACGTTTGAAACGTTCAATATAAAGGCCTTTAATTTCTCGCTGCCTTGCCGGAATTCTTTGAAATATTTCTGCTGTATAATTTTCAACTTCTCATGTTCATTGTATTTTAATTTTAGTTGGAAATGCCGCTCGACTCTCTTTTGAAGAATGCCGACTCTTGGTTTCTTAATTTAAAAGCGCATCTTGCTTTCCAGAGTAATTAGAATGTAGAGGCATCTTAAAGGAGAATAATTGCGTTTCGTTTCATGAAGACATGAAGCGCTACAAAAGGGTATTTTCCACCACTTACACGGTGCCGCACCTTAAGGAAGTAAAATCATGTATATAGTAAAAGTCGAGAGACAGTCCCCGGAAATCTTCATATTATTAAGACGGTTTTGGCGTAAGACGGATTAGTTTGCCTATTTCTAACAAAATACACTTAGGGGGCCATTCATTATTTATAGGGTAGCAGAGGATATATAGGATAGTAGAGGAAGGCCAAAATGAAGGGGGTCACGAAAATTTTTACATGAAGAGAGGGCTGGGGGCTAAAATTGTTTGAAGGTGTAATCAGGAGGAGGAGGGAGTGGCGGGGGTCAGGGAACAACTTGCCAGAAAGGAAGTACACAGCAAGTGATAGAATGTTAATGTAGTAAATTTATTTGTTCAGCATATTTCACAACGTATTAAAGTAGGCCTAGTACCTTTCGTACATTCATTTCATGAAAATGAAAATTTTAATACAATGTTACTTTTTTTGGGTGGGTGGGACGGGCCAATAAATGTACCTCGCCAAGGGACGTGACTTTTTTTTATTGATAAATAATGAATGATAATTATATGATCATTAGTACGCATATAATAATAATAATAATAATAATAATAATAATAATAATAATAATAATACTTTATTTCAACAACAATTTACATTGTATGTTGCTCGAAGCTGGAGTCCCAGCTTGTGTGAGAACAAAGATACATCTTATTCACAATATTACTTAATAATTACGCTAAACAACATTTCGCCTCATTGCTTTGATTTTTCATGTTTTTATTAGTTATTTGAAGTTTAAACAATTATACCATGATGTTATTCAGTATTTGAAATGTTTTATATACATCTAATTTGATTAGTTCGTGTGTTAAATTATGAACTTATTATTATACAATTGAAGTATATTGTTTAATCCATAATTCTTTCAATTTTGGCTTCAATTCACTTATATTTTGGTAATTTAACATATTTTTCGGAATTTTATTAAAAATATATGGTATGTACCATTTTTTGTTTCTTTTCCCATATGTGTTGTTCCATTTTGGTAAGATAAAGCTTGGTTTTATGTTCCTTGTTTTCTCTTTACAATTACTATTTTTATGTTTATTTATGTAGTAGTTTTTTGTCGCAATTATGTAGTCTTTTAATTCTGAAATTTTAAAAATATTATTTTCTTTGTATAGTTCATTAGTCTTTAACTTCCTATTGTTTCTGAATAGTATCTTAATTAATTTATTTTGTGTTTTTTGAAGTCTTTAATAATAATAATAATAATAATAATCTTTATTGCGAACAATGCTCGAAGTTTTTAATAAAAACTTGTTTGAGCTGCAATACAAAAAAATACACAAGTTACAGTTTAACAATTATATAAATAACAGATATCATGATAATTTATTTACATATTTCATTTCACACTGTTTAATTTTTGTACTTAGGTTTTATATTTTTAATTTATTTGCAATATTCAATACTTCAGTTATAATTTATAATTTTTAATCAGTTATGTCAGTTAAAAAATTTACTCAGTTTTATAATGTTTTATCATCTCATCTAGTAGTGCTTTCCTCAGCTCTTTCTTACTTTGGAAAAGTAGCATATGTTTTTCTAAATTATTAAATATGTTTGGTATATAGTAGTTTTTATTTTTTGTTCCATAAGAATTATTCCAATGAGTTAGTTGGTATTTTTGTGACGTTGCTCTTAAACGTTGGCTTTTAGTTTCATCATAGTTTTTGTGCATGTTAGTGTAATAATTTTTTACTATTATTACATAATCCCGTAGGTCTTTTATTTTTAATATTTTATTTCTAATGTATATGTCATTTGTTTTTTGTCCTTCTTTTTTGTCCTTCTTATTTATAATAATAATAATAATAATAATTTGTACAGTTCAGTACAGTCATTGTTATTGTTTTATATGACATAGTAACCCGAAACTCAGTGAGTTTGTATGGGTTATTGTTTTGGTAAGTTATACATAACTGTTGAAATATATATCTGCATAAATATATTATACAAAACTCTTATACATTTATCAAAAAAAAGAACTAAAATTAAAAATTAATTATCCTACAGTAACTACCTAAATATATTTTATGCCTTTTAAAAAAATATATATATACACTATACACTTTTTTCTTTTTATCTGATGTACCAGTTATACTTGTTACAGCAATGCATAAAAAATTGTTTTACTATAGGTTAAATGCAAGAATATTGTTGTTGTTGATGGTCCATTGTTTAATTTCACGTTTCACTTGATTGATGTGCTTAAGGTTTCTAAGATGTTGTGGTAACAAGTTGAAAGCAAATGGTATTAAAAAATTTTCACCTCTCTTGCCATATGAATTTCTCCAGGCAGGTGTTCTAAGCCAATTTTTTTGCGGTCTTGTCCTTTCGTGCGGTATTTTATACGTATTTTTGAAGTAATTAAGTTTAATCGTGTCATAGAAGAACATCTGTTTTATATTTAAAATTTTATACGTTTTAAAAAGATCTTTAGCACTTCTTTTATTATGTGTGTTGAAGAGCGTTTTAATTATTTTGTTGTAAACTTTTTGCAATCTGTCTATTAGTCCACTAGTAATAATAATAATAATAATAATAATAATGCTTTATTTAAGTACAAGTACATTGTTTCATTGTTATTAATAATAATAATAATAATAATAATATTAATAATAATAATATTAACAATAATTGTAATTTATACAAGAATACGCGATTACAAAATAGTACGAAACTAAGAGTTTGTATGTGCCCGTCATACATAATAAATATAAGATAACCTTAGTTGACAGGGTTAGCATGGTAACTAATGTAGCAACTTGGTGGCAGCCAATTTTTTACTCTTATATCACTACTTCGATTGGCTGAAAATTAGCAGGTTCTTTCACCCTTGTGGGTTTTGCTTCAGATAAGATAAATATACAATCAAATGTTACTTAGATACGGAATATCGTACAATACGAATACGAATACAATACGAATTTACGAAAAATATATACTGTATATTTAAAAAAAAATCATTTTTGTAAATAAATGATAAAATGAAAACCATAAGTTTATAAAGTTTTCAAAGTTCAGACTTTTAAACCTATTTGTTAATATCTTTTTTTTTAAGGTTTGCTTCGATTTCACACGGCTCACATTATATGACAATAATTACAAGGTCGTCGCAATCATGTTTGCCCTATCTAGACACACGCTAGTGTGTCGCTGCCAAGTAGATGATTTATTGTTGTTGGAGCTTAATTGTTACAGCGTAATTGTTAGAGTGGAATTGTTGTCAGATGGTGGCTCGTTGGCAGACTGTGTCAGTTAACTGTAAACGAGCTTATACATGATTTCAGCATACTGGTGTAAATTCCCCATGCGGGGTAGAAATCTTTGGAAATCGTTGAAATCAGGCGTCTTGGGTTCAGTAACGATGAATACCACAACATTAAAGTTTGGGAAGGTGTCCTTTATGGAGAAAACGTGCCCTCAATAACGTTGATTTGTGTTTCTGGCTGGGTAGCTAGCTAGCTACTACTACTAGCTAAGGTCAGGGATCCCATCTTAATCCTCATAGGGTATAAAAACACGTCTACAGCTCGTTAGGAAAGGCTTGCGTATCTAAATTTTGGCACACAGGTAAAGAGTAGTACGGGGGAATGCCTTTTTGTAAAATGGGGTTTACAGCTAGAAGCATGTGGCCTGAAGTGGCGCGTAAATGCAAGAATATTGTTGTAACCATTGTTTGTATTGTTACTCAACAGTCTATTATAACATGTTAAGTGTTATACGCGCACCGTTTCAGTAAAAAAGGGGTTTAAAGGGTTTAACGAGCGTTAACCACTCCTGGTCATCTGCCCGAAGCCCTAAGGCCCTATGTCTGCAACAACCAGTACCGTTTCAGTACACGTGTACCGCAACAATTTACTCGAGTTTTAACAAAATTTAATTATTGAACTCTTAAACGACACGGTAAATAAACTATAGTGTCCGCGGCCTATCTTGAGTTCGCCCCAGAACGAACACAGATAATAGATTGTATATTTTTGGTAGCAGAGTGCCTTGTTGATATCCAAGATGGTTACAAAAACAATGGCGGACGTTAATTAAAGCCTCTTCCCCCAGGAAGACGTAGCCGCTCATAAAATACCTGCAGGACTCAAGATGCGCTGCGCACACAATAAACTTTGTTGCTGGTTGGATGCCGTTCAGTGAGTTTTATATTATGTGACATTTGAAAAGTGAAATATTATGTGATCAGTGAGTTTTATAGTAATTGATTGCTAAGGTACGTGAATACACCATGGTAACTAAACTACGGAAGTTGCAACAGAAAAGTGATTTGGAATTTATCATTGCCAGGAAAGTTTGAAACACTATGCAGATCGTGAGCACAGGGCCCACTCAAGTAAGAAAAAGTATATTTGTTCAAAGAAGTAGCTCGTAGTAACGTGCCGAGTTTGATGGTTACGCTAGACATATGCTAATGTGATGCCACCAAGTAGACGATTGGCCAATAGATGAGATTAATTGTGATTGAGTGAACAATTCCAGCTCCATTGCGTGATTAAAATTAACCTCGGGAGGGGCAACTGAAAGAGGATGCGCTGATTGAGTGAGCGAAGCGATCGAAAATAAGCGTTTGTTAGCCAGTGGTCTCAAAAATGGGACTGAGCAAACTTAATCATGTCAAAAAATGGGCATATAATAAACCAAACCGTGTCAATTTGGCTGATATAACTGCTAATTGGGCAATGGCAAATGGAAAAATTATGAATGAGAAAATTTATAGACATAAAATACCTCCAGACAAAAAAGGTAGAGGTGACGATTAGAACATGTGATTCTTTGTATTCACAGACCTACGAAAGTTGTGATATCCACCCAAAACCAAAACTAATAAAAAAAGCCGCCAAGTTTCCAAAAAAGGGTCAGCCGTTTTGAAAGTAGCGATGTCATTCAACCAGGGAAAGGCCGCCAAGGTTAATCCTATTAGCCAAGTTAATCGCACCAAATAATACTTTGGACGTTAAACGAAAACTTGAAGATTGTTACTGCTAGTAGCAATCTTCTAGTTTTCATTTAACTTTCAAACTATTAGTAGGTGCGATTAACTTGGCTAAAAGGATTAACCTTGGCGGCCTTTTCCTGGTTGAATGATCTCACTAATTTCAAATGCCGACCTTTTTTGGAAACTTGGCAACTTCTCTTGTACCAGTTTTGGTTTTGGGTGGATTTCTTTTACCATACGAGTTGTTCCAAGCGGAGACATTCAACCATCTTAAATTTTTCTCTCCTGATCTATCAGGTATAACCTATACAATTGTTTCTAAAATAATTGTAAGTTAGAGTCGTATATGTCATAATTTCGTTTGTATCCAGTATAGATTGCTTTCTTCGTAACAATTTACTATTCGTACAAAATGTCTGATTATTAAATAATACTTTTGTTGCTTGGTTAGTGAGTTTTGTATCCGATAAGTTAACCCATGATGGGACAATTAATCACGAAATTACGCTTTAAAACAGGATCAACTGGGGTAGTTTTCGGACATATACTATTCTGTAGTTAGTTCCACATTGTGTTTACAGGATAATGGCTGTATGGCGCCACGTTTCTCTGCACTACGAGTGCAAAAACATATGTATATTACACTTGTAGACTCTACACAGTTACTGTTAAGAGTCTACGAGTGTGACATCACGTGTTTTTTGCAGTCGTCGTAGATGGAAGCATGTCGTCATACAGTCACTTTCCTGAAAACGTAATGTGGAACAAACTATAGCAAGAACACCAGTCCCATGGTGGAACGATGATTGTAGATAAGCTGCAAAAGGCAGGAAGCGTGAACCTCATATTTTTGTGGACATTCCCGACTCAGGCCAATACGGTTGGATACAAATCAGCAAAGGCCAAACCAACCGCCAGTCTAAAAGGGCATCATGGGAGAAGTTACGTCAACAGAGCAACAGCCACAAATGATATCTGGGCAAAGATTAATCGGATATCTGGAAGATAAGGGGGTTTCTTTTGGAATCATGCCCGAGATGTCCGCACTACTAGCCAAATATTTTGCTATGGTTTCTGGGGCTGAAAACTGTCCTCCTGATTGCCAGCAAATCAAAAAAAGAGTCCGTAGCTTGGGTGTTGGACTTTCGTTCCGGTAACTTGGTAGATTACACTGACCCATTATTTTTTGTTGAGTTTGAGGCACTTCTTAATAATGTGGGTGACTCTGCTCTAGGACCAGTCACTACTAAATGCTTAGAAACATGTCAACGGCTTCCTAGCAATTTACCTTGTAATTTATTTACCGTATCTCGGCAGAGGACTATTTACCAAATGTATGGAAGGAAGCAATTGTCCTTTCCATTTTAAAACCCGATAAGAGTCCTTTGTAGCCGTTGAGTTATTAGCCTAGACCATTCAGTAGCTGCGTTTGTTAGTCACTTGAGCGGAATCTGGTCAACACCCGAATAGTATGGAGATTAGAAACAGCTGGTGTTTTTTCCGTGGCGTATAGACTGGTTACTGCCTATGCACTTGGAGCATTTGTTGTCAGCCTTCCGAGAAGATTTCTCTAAAAGGCGACAAATAGCTGCTGATTCTTTGATATAGAAGGCTTGTGATACCACATGTCGCTACGGAATTCTTGTGAATACGTATACGGCTACAGCTTGCTTCGTTTCATGGAGGCTTCGTTTGATGTCTGATCAGTTTCCACGTATGCGCATTGCACTACAATCTCTTCACCTTACTTGCAAGAGACTGGTGTACCTCAACGTTATGTTTTGAGTGCAACGCCTTTGCTAAAGCAATAAACATTCTGGACCACAACATCTTTATACACGGTACATGTTTGTGGATGACTTTGGTACTACTCATGCAATATGGCTTCGTGCGAAGGTGCATGATTGTGTCTCTGCCCGTGGGTTTTGGTATCCTTCCAGGTAAACTATCTACATCCACTTTCATCGCTGTCGTGGACTACATCCTGATCCTGAACTTCACCAAGGGTAACTACAACACCGGTTGTTAAAGAGGTTCGATTTCTGGGCCTACTTTTTGATAATGGCTTCTGTATGTAAAGCATGCAGTTGCGCGACAAATGCAACTGTTCATTGAATGTGAATGCCTTGTGGACTTTAACAAGTACTGGCTGGGGAGCTGATGAAACCATGTTGTTAGGCTTGTACCATGCACTCGCTAGTTCTAAGCTGGATTGTGTCCTACTGTGTGTGACTGCCAGCAACACCTAACTTAAAATGTTGAATCCCATTCATTAGTGGGGGCTCCGAATTACGACGGCACATATCATACCAGTCCATGGAGAGCCTGTATGAGGAAACTGGGAGCCCTCCTTGTCATTCCACCATAGCTACTATTCTTGCTGCATGCAACCAACCTGCGTGGATGACTAGGAATCCTACTACGGAAGTAGCCTTGGCCAGTGTCAGGAGGCAATCAAAGGGAGATTTGCACTTCGTCTGCGAGCTTATATACTTAGTTTGCAGGTTTTTTTTCCCCTTGGATGCCTGAGCATGGATTCATGGCGGGACCCCCAATAAGGGTGGTATTGATTTAATGTAGTCACTAGCTTTTGGCCTTCCGTAACTGAGATTTGCGCTAATGACCTAAAATCAGCGTACTATCTTTAAAGCCACTTCTGTCGCGGTCTGCTTACGCATACAAAGTAGGCCTGCGCAGAACGTTGCGCAGTTACATCAGACGCAGCAGTTTCCCAAGATGAAATTTCCGTCTTCAGCCGATGTTTACTATCATCTCCATCGTCTCTTGCCATCGTCCCAGAGGCAAGCCTTTAACGAGTGCACAGAAGCAAACAGTGATGAATGTTTACAATATGCTACGCCGCCAAATTCCAGGAATGATTATTGAGGAAACCAATAGGCGACCTTGAGTTCGTGCAGAAAAAAAGGGGAAGGAAATTCGATTCCGATCGAACGAGGAGGTATTATTCGGCAGCGCCGTTATTAACGAAACATCCAACGGCATTTGGAACGAAAGGATCCGATTTATTATTTGGATGGAACTTGGTTAAATGCAGGGTACACCAAATCTCTTGTTTGGCAAGATACACCTGTAAAATCACGGCGAGAAGCGAATCGGGTGAAGAATTCAACATGAGGCGTTTTGAAGAACTAAACATTCATTACTGCTTTGGCTTTGCCTTTCTCAAGACCAGCAGTCGTTTTTAGCGCCACCAAAACTTAAAAGAAGAGAATCACTATGCTGTACCTGCCCTATTCTGTATTTCGAAAATAAAGTTTATTCCTTTATTATTTGAAGGAAAATTGGAAATTAAGCCAACAGCTGTATGATTTTCGCTGTTGCCTTAATTTCCAATTTTCCTTAGTATTATTTCCAGCGATTTATGTCTA
>JAHWFP010158561.1:6360-16590 GCA_023313725.1 Lithobius niger | reverse complement strand
TAATCAGCTCTTTTGTTTGGCCAATACCCATTGGTCAAGGAGGGGTCAGCCATCTTTTCGGCATGGGCTGCAGCAATAGCGTTCGCCCAGTTCGTACCCCTGGCGGCAGACCTTGGTAGTGTGCAATACTGCGACGGGCCCAGTAATGTCGTTGCGCTACGAATAGAATTAGGAGAAAAACCAATTGTATTGACTGATGCTCCTGCTAACCACAATTTATCAGATTAGGATTAGATTTTCTCAGAAATTGGTAGTAAATAAAGCAGCAGGAACAAGAACCGACCTCATTTTACGATATACTCCAGGAGAGCCATACACAGGGGCCACAGCCTGCTCGATAGTTCGTCTGAAAATAAACATAAATAAAAAGTGAAATTAAATATAACAATATCATGAAGGAAAGAAGAAAACAAGCCAAAGAGAGAAAATTGTACATTAGAAATAATGTAATGCAGTACGCCACTCGAGGGGTCCGAAATCCGAAAGCCGAAATCACTACATTAAATTTGCAGATTTGCATGGATTTGCACGGATTTGCAAGATTTGCAAGATTTGTTCGGATTTGCAGATTTCATGAAGATTTACAGATTGGTAGATTTAATTTAAATTTGCTGATTTGCAGTGATTTGTATGGATTTGCAGATTTTACTAGATTTCCAAGCAGATTTGCAGAGATCATGTTGATTTGCTATGATTTGCATGATTTACAGAGTTTTTTAGATTTGTAAGGATTTTCAGATTTCACTTGGATTTGCAGATTTCAAGCAGATTTGCAGATTTCGTGTCGATTTGCACTGATTTACAATGATTTCCAGGATTTACAGAGATTTGCAATGATTTGCAGATTTCACATAGAGTGCAAATCCGAAATCAGAGCGTAAGAGATGTCAGCCGTTGTCGGACCCCTCCACGTTTGTTTTATGCATTTAGAGCTTGACCCGGTTCCAAACTGGCAACCTAGCAAGTAACAATATCACCGATATGACAACATTATCACTATGCCCACTCCTCCACTGGCAAAAGATGATTCGATCAGTCTGCTATTAAGGTGACAACAGTTGCCAGTTGGATTGCCAATTTGAATCTAGGTCACCTCATTCTGATGAAACATAAGCAGTGGCGGGAGTTGGAGCGCGTGCTTTCCCCAGAAAACTAGGGGTGTAATCTTTCCCTCTAACACCCCTTCCAGACTGGGGAAAAGGTCCGGTCCCACCCCTGGCCCAAGCCTGACCTTTCCACACTGGATTCCTACTCGGGTCCGGACCCAACCCCGACTTTCAAGTCCTGGTTGAAGTCGGGACTTGAAACGCCGTGATTCAGTGTGGAAAGGGTCAGAGTGCAGGCCTGCGTTTGAGGGAAAATTTTTGAATCTTGGAGCAATAGCGAGAAAGAGGGAAAGAGGGAAAAACAGAAGGAGGGGACGGGAGAGGGAAAGGATAAAGTCCGGACCTTGGCCGCGATGTCGGGTTCAGTGTGGAAAGGGATATGGAAGGGAGGGTGTAGGGTTTTTGCCAGTGAGTACAAGTCGGGGCCCAGACACCAAGCAACGGTGTTTGGGGTCCATTGTAGAAACGGCTTAATCCATTTCGAATTTCTACCTCGAATACCTGAAAAACCTGCTCTTTAACAGGCAGAAATGTTGGCTAAAATTTACTAAAAATGCTTCACCCCTCTGGAGAAGCGTTGTAAGCACTGAAGGAGATTCAAGGAGTTCGCAGTTTCCACCATCATCCTCCTCCAGGAAATTTTGCTGCGTGCTCAGCACGAATAAACAGTGTATAGTGTGCGCGGCTTATCTTGAGTCCTGCACTTATTTTGTGATCGGCTACGTCTTCCTGGAGGGGGCGGCTTTAACCGACGGCCGCCATTGTTTTTGTAACTGCTTTGGATATCAACAAGGCACTCTGCGACCAAACACGTACAATCGATTATTTGCGTTCATTCTGGGGCGAACTCAAGATGATGGGCCGCGGACCAGTGGCGTAACTTACAGGTAGGCTAGGTAAGCATTGCTTACGGGCCCCTGCAACTCGGGGGGCCCACCAGGCGCCGAAATATGGACATGGACAACATCATTGAGATTTTTGCATTGAAAAAAATTTTCCGAAAGAATCGCCGTAAGAGCCTCGAGTAGTGAACTAACTACGGTATGCAAATTTCATGTGCAAAGTACAATATGTTGTAAGCAAGTCCAAGTTCCCATTTAACAAGTGTAATAATGTAGCTACTTAGCAAAGCATATCATAATTCGACAGTTAAGTAGGCTAAAAAATGCCACACAGACATGTTTTTTCGTAAATTTTTTCAAACATTATTGTTCGTTTGCATTACGAAGTAATTTTTTTGGACTGAAAAGTTGCTGGTTGTTCGGGTAATGTAAACCAAACAATCTACAGCATGCATATAATTTGAACCAAGACAGCCGAAAAGGTCAAAGATTTTTTTTTGGGGGGGGGGGGGGGGACAATAAATGGGGAAGGGCCCGACCATAAATTTTGCTTATGGGCCCAGAGACACTTTGTTACGCCACTGCCGCGGACACTATATTGATTATTTCAAAACGTCCTCGTTAATCGAACGGCAACTACGGTATTAAACGTTTTTAACATTTTGTAAAACATGGTGAAGGACGGGCCTCGTATCCAGTTGCTTTGAGCATCGAATCCATGAAGATACAAACAAAAATATTTATGATTATTATACGTTTCATTATTTTGCTGCTAGCTAGCAACTCCTTCACTACCATAGACGTTAGCTCATAGTTATTTACTTGTGACGACAGGACGTACGCCTTTGTACGCAAATGGTGTTTGGAAAAGAAATATATTTTTTTTGCAATTGCAAATAGTGAAGCAAGGATCGGGGATAGCTGACAGCCTGCCAAATTTAGGAAAAAATTATGATGGTAAATTCACATGGAATTTACATCAGGAAGTGCAACGATTTAAAAGCAGGTCCACCCTTTTAGGAGGGTATGTTATTGACTAAAAAATACATGTGGGGTTGATAATCTCATGTCAAGTTTAGAGGTAGGACCGCTGCATGAATTTGTCGAGATTCATACTAATTAAGCGCTTCCGTAATGTCTTTAGCCTACAGAACAGGACGTAAACACATCTTCAGGTAGAGAATTCCAGACACCAATCACCCGAACGGAAAAAAAAAGTTTCGACGGCAATTCAAGTGAGACGCCTGTATTCTAAGTTCTCTGGTAGAGTTACATTTGAAAAGTGAAAAAGTGGGAGGTCAACACCCAATAAGGCAGTGCCACAACGTTGTATTATTGTATATAACTCTATGGTGGAGCCAGTAACTGGGATAGCTGCAAGGGTCACTGGATGGGAAAAGAAGGACGTCATACTGAAAACAATGCTGTTAAGAGTGGATTTCTTAGGCCTATAATGCGCGATTTTTGTCGATTTGTTGGCAGTTGCTGACATTTTTAAGCAAGTGGAATCTTTATTTTCCAATTACAACCTAGCAGCATAAGGGATTGGAGGAGAAAACAACGTTTTTTTAAGCCTTTGAAAAAAATATCCCGGTATAAATATCCCCTGGAAAAAATATCCCCGGTAAAAATATCCCCGGAAAAAATAAAACATGAATTTTGGGCAATATTAAAACACATTCTTCATGAGTATCTACACTCTGAAGACGATACGTACATAGAGTACACATCGATGTGCATCTGCTCAGCCTCCATACGAACTGTGTACAGGGAGTACAAAAATTGTGTACTGGTAGTACAAAAGCTCCGACGAGAATGTATACCGCCACTGCACAAACTGTGTCTTTCGAGTACACAACTCGTGTGGAGGCTGAGCTGGTACACATTGCTGTGTATTCTCAATACACATCGTTTTCAGAGTGGAGTCTTAATTTATGCCATTGTCATGTAGTAAAAAAAAACGTTCTGGTGCTGGGCCTCCGTTTGTACTCCATTCCCCCTCAACAACAAAAATACGAAAAGTGGTAAAGAATGAAACTTATCTCCCTAATAACTACTTCGAATATTATAAACGTGATAGTTGTATTAGACCTCCTTAAATATTGAGTGAAAATTTGGTACGTCCTCGTGCACCTGGGAGCAAGCCGTGGTAATTAACAATAACACTGGCGCTGCATGGCGCCATGGCATTTTCGTGTCCTTTTCAATCGCTGATAGTGCCACTTTATTATGGTCTATTCCACAGTGGTACTGTGGCAGGGTCGTCCGAAAAAAGCCTGTCTAAAACGCATGCTATGGTAGGGGTATCCGTAAGACGTGCTGTGGTAGAGGAGTCCGCACAATTAAATCGTAACGACCAATAAGAAAACATCATGACTGCAGGGGATATTTTTTCCGGGGATATTTTTTCCAGGGGATATTTTTTTCCGGGGATATTTATACTGGGATATTTTTACCGGAGATATTTTTTCCAGGGATATTTTTTCCTAGATTCCCTTGAAGGGACTCACTGTAACGTCTTTGAACTGCTTCGATACGTCAATGTCGCGAAGCAAATAAGGGGACCAAACTGAGCTAGCGTGCTCTGGAATCGGTTTTTAGTATTACTGAGAATAACTAAGTATTGACTAAGAATAAATTGAGTTCTGAACTTTAATCGGCCGATCAAGAGATGCTATAACACATTAGTTTACAATAAGTAAACACTGCAAGTGAATGCACCACAAAGCTACCGAATCCAGCACCCATCTTCATGAGCCCATGCGGATAGCTCTGAAACCACGTGCGACATTTAATATAGAAATGATAAAAGAAAACGACCACATTGTTTCAAACAATGAAATTGGCAGTACGTAGTAAGTTTTTTTCCTATTATAATTTATTATTATTATTTTCTGCATTCTTCACACTAAAATAACTTTCGCTATGGTAAATTATGGCTAAAGCTTTGTGTTGTTTGTGAAGTGCTCGGGTCCATTACCCTTATAGAACGGGTTCCCATACCATCATTTCTAAAACCGGAACTCCGAAAATGTTTTGAGGTAGGAATTTCTTCTTCGAAAGTGTGAATTTCACCCGTCAAATTTCCCTTGTCACGCAATTTAAACCAAATCTGAAAAACATTTTCAACGGTATCGTTTCAAAAACACAGACATAGCACAAAATCCAAAATATTGTCGAGTAATCAACCTGACTCGGTTCGCTCGCTTAGCCAACTAACACAACTCATTAAGCTCTTGACAAACATGCCCCTACTTATTTACCACTGAAAGTAGGACGTAACGGCTAGTAGTAGCAGAGTAAAAATGGTGGACCTTCCGGGATCCCGCTGATACGCTCCGGACCCCACTTGTCCTAGAGCTGGATCATGGCCTTCCCCAAGGGTTCACTTTGGATCCGGCACCGATTTCTGGTGGTGATTTTCGTCGTTTGGTTCATATTTCCTCTTGCCTGTATACAATTTATGGTGAAGTGTGTATACAGGGTGGTCCGTAAAAAAACCCAACAGCAAAATTCAAAGCAAGTCCAAACTTTTTTGATAGCACCCTTCAGAATCGTAAAGGGTTAGATGTGTAATAGAACGGGTAGTTTTGAAAGTCCCTTTACGGTTCTGGAGGATGCTAACAAAAAAAGTTTGGCCTTATAAGAAAAATTTTGCTGTTGCGTTTTTTATGGACCATCCTGTATTTATTTAATAATAGTGACATAAATATAGTAAGAGCAGTAAGATTTAAACAGGACGGATAGCCAAACGGGCGCGAGAAGTGTTAAATAAATACGGATGTAAACCTATTGACGATGCCTTTTGGACTTTCAGTTGTCAGACTGCCTGAGCGGGGAATTAAACCCACGACCTTTGAAACCAATGGCTTTAAGTCCTACTGCTAAAGCCTTACTGGCATTTCCTCTTTTAGAAGTGTTAAATAAATACAGATGGAAACCTATTTACGTTTCCTTTTGGACTTAAATATCAGACTGCCTGAACACGGGAAGTGTCAGTGTGGGTTAGCGGTAGGCCGTTGGCCTTTGGTTTCAAAGGTAGTGGGCTCATTTCCCCGCTCAAACAGTCTGACATTTAAGTCCAAAAGGCAACGCAAGTAGGTTTGCATCCGTATTTATTTAGAGCAGTAAGGCTACGCCGAGTCACAACGAAAGAGTCAGTAATGGACATCAATCGTACGTCACACAAGTCTTTTTTTTCCAGTCCCATTTGAGCATTGTTTTCCAGCATCTTCCGTCAACGGCTGGGCAGTTTTAAAATTTAGATTAACCGTTTCATCAAGTTTCAAGTTTATACAATTTTTACAGAAACGGGAGGATAAAAAAAAGTATTTTTTTAGCACCCTGCGCTCAGACAGCCACACAGTAATACAACTTGCGCTCCGCAGCAAAACAATCATAATTCGAGGTCTGGTTAAAACCCCACCACCCAACACGACCATAAAACGCAATTTCTTACCAATACCAGCACAAATAATCTGCAAACAGCTTCGTTAATAATTCATCGTCTACGAGTCATTAATTCGAACTCAGTAAAATTAACAATTTCCCTCAATTGGCCGGTAATATAACCGAGTGTGTATAGCTTACCCCTTTCAGGAATTTGTGCTGGCCCAACACCTGCTGGTCACGATTTAAAATTACTTTCGCGCATGGAATACGTAATGCTATTAAAGTGCGTTTCAAAACATACATGTGCGCATTAAAAAAAAACAGTAGCGTACATAGAATTTCTAGTTGGTCGGACGAAGGAATTAAAATTCGAGCGACAAAAAATTTAGAAGAGTGGTGGTAGGGGTACACTTGGGGTCAAGACAGGGCGCATTATTCCAGCCAATGCACATCACGAGCTTTGTAGGGAGGACGAGACTGTCGTGACAACATCAGGCCACCTTACTCTAATTCACGAGCATAAATTTGTTTCATAATTCATCATATAAATCAGAATGCCCAGTCTTCCTAAACAGCACAACCTTTACTTGCCTAAATCCGCCGACATCGCAACGGGGAAGAGCACCCTTTTACACCGGAATTTATGTTCAACATAAGCCAACTAAACACTCACGCCGTAAGAGTTTGGCAAAGAATACCAAAATGACGTCATTTCCACGTTGTTTGGCTACAAGGTGTAAGAACTACCTTTTGTAGTTTTTTTTTCCTTTTTTTTTTCGCAGTTGCTGTCCAATCCTGCTGAGTCACGAAAAATTACTACCTTAAAGCTGAATGAATACGCAGGTGGCTTCCCAGACGATCACTACCTCCATTTTCACAGTCTGGTGAGCTAATCATGTTAACAAGTTTAAAAAAAAAATACAATAAAAGGAAAAGGAAAAGCAAATTCCAAAGTGGTTTGAAACCGACGGCAAAATTAAAAGCTTCAGGCCAGGTTGGCTCGAGTAATCAAACTTTTTCGGCACATCCCGTACAATGTTTGTAACATTTTAAAGGGTTCTAAAACTTTCAAAAGCTCTAAACGATTTTTAAAGGTGATAGCCTCCTCAGACCCGAGGACTCTATTTTTTTTCTTTTTTAAGTCCGTATGATAGCTGGGTCGGTCTTGGGATCAAATTAGACCTTGGGGGCCCCCTCCTTAATATCCATGATGGCCCACAACAATTTCTGGTGGCAAATCAGCCCTGGAAGGGGGGGGGGAGGGGTCTCTCCCTAATATACATGATGGCCCACAACAATTTCTAAATCCATACTTTTTTTCTAATTTTAATTTTTTTAATTTTTGTTCAAGTGAAAATAGGGACCACTTTTTCGTATACTCCAGTCATTTGGTTCTATTTTTACTTTTTCTGAAAAAAACTCGGAAAAAACTTTGGACTTAAGAGAAATTTTCAGCTCGTCAGTATCTGTGCGGGCCACCACATTTTTTTAATGATAGGGGGATGGACGGAAGGGGAGGCTCGAAATAAATTTTTAAAATACCGTTTATATCAAATTCAATAAAACTGATGTACTACAAAAAAGGCTTTTTAAAATCTAAATTTGTTTTTCTTCAGGGGGGGGGGAGGAGGCACCCTGAGACTGGCCTCCCTTGCAACCCTGTAGCAACGCCATTGGAGGGAAAGGGATGGAAAAAAATGGAATTCAGCTAAAAGGTCTCGAACGTGGGGAGGGGGTTTGCTTTAAGTCCGTCGGAGCCCTGTAAAACAGTTCAAATTCAGCAGTTTTGTGCCTTCGAAGTGTTTATAAAGCCTGTTTTCAGAATTCAGCCTGCAATAAAAGCCTTATTAACTAAGGGTTTTGCGGTGAGGCTTTTTCCTCCCTCCTCCCCTCCCCACTCGCAAGAACGTACCGCTGGTATTTATTAGCTGTTTTATTAGACGTTACGAAATTCGGCGTTCGCGTGATACTAACTAAACCATATACTTTGGTGTCAATCTGTCACTGGAAATCATTTTTTTCCGTAACGTTTACCAAACACTCAAATCGAAAGGAACTTGAAAATCAAGGAACTACTGAAAGCAGCAGAAGCTAGTGTAGCACCTAAAAAAAAGATCATGGAAATTTCGAATGTAGGTTTTTCTAACGTCTCACTGCTCCCTCTCCTCTTCATCCTCCCCTGTCGGGGGAGCCACTGTCCCTCCCATTTCAGAGAATGTCTAGCGCCACTACTTTAAAAGATGGTTAAACCATGATCACTGGCTGTTTGCCGTGACGTCACCATGAGTTAGCCAATGCCGAACGAAAAGAACAGCTATTTGGCCGTCTGATTGGACTAGCCCAGTCACGTGATATACACGTCACAGCAAACAGCCATGGCGTGTGGTATAAATAAAAACTAACTTGAACCGAAGTCAAAACAAAAAGGAACACAAATACGCTTTCGTGTGAGGTTTCAGATACCACGATTTTGCAGGGACTGTAGTGCTTAATCTTCGTGAAACCTTACTGCAGCATTAAACTATTGCAAAAGTCATTAATTGAAACCACCGCAACTACCAAAAAAAATACACTGGTCATTAAAACTCGGGGAAGAAACGGTTATTTGATGTTGTATTACGTCAGATTTTAGTAATGGTAGATTGCAGTAGATTCCAACTTTCAACAGTTTTTACGTCTAAACAAAGAAGGAATAATATCGAGCTTTGTTTGTTGTGTTTAGATTATAGAGTAATTAACACTGGCGATAGCCAGTGTTAGTAAGGGTCGACATAGGACCTCTGTGTTAAACTCTCAACTTTGAGAGCTTATAACTCCGTCAAAAGTAAACCTAGTTAAACCAAATTTGGAATCTAGCCTTGACTAGTAAAGGCCTAGCTACAGTCCAAAAATTGTGAAATTCGGTCCGGCCAAACCCGAGATGCAGACAGGGGCCAAATAGACAACTTCTTGTTCTGCTTCTTGTTGTTGTTGAGATACTTTCGTCTGTCCTCTCTACAGGTCAAACCATTTGTCCTATAAAGCTGGTTCTTAGCTCATTTTACAGGTATTGCTCTGTAGATGTGCCCTTTTTATAAGACCTTTTCTAATTGGTCAAGTGGTTCAGGGGTTACGGAGCTCTAAACCACCAGATTGATTGTTTTACATTGTTTTAAACATTGTTATTATTCAACAATACCAATTAGCAAACGCCAGCTGCAAGACATAGACTGAAGATTAAAGGATTTGTTTCTATTGTTACCATTGGCGATAGCCAGATTATTAAGAGTTAGCCTAGGGTCTCTTGTGTTAAACTATCAGCTTTGACCGTCAACTGCACTGTTTTACAGTTTAGCTGCAATTCTAAAAGTAACACGAATTAATAAACAAAAACGGAACGTTAAATGTTTAGAGTAAGGATCTAAAAGTCATAACCTAGAAGGAACACGGACAAGCTTTGACAGTCAGGGTCTAGGTGTAAAATTTTGTCAGTACGAGGCTGGAAAGCATTAGACCCTTACTACCCAGTGGTCAGCAATAAATACATTTTGACGAAAAACTGGAAATCCTCCTACAATGACCCATGTGATGATCAAGTGGTAGTATGGTCATACGTTTCCTGCTTTGCTTTACGTTGAAATTATTTTTCAATTTAGTAACATGCCAGCATATTCGTAGCAGAGAGCATTATGGTAATCCTCTACCATAAATCTACGACATATAATAAAAAATTCTAAAGCATCAAAAGACAAAATGCCAAACTTCACAAGAAAATTGTGTTATTAAAGTTCCATAACAATATTCTAAGAACAAAGAAAACATGCAACAACCGTTCACACACACGTTCATTCCGAAGAGACTAGAACTAAGCTAACCATCGGGTAGTAAGGGTCTAATGCTTTCCAGCCTTT
>JAHWFP010158560.1:14906-39622 GCA_023313725.1 Lithobius niger | reverse complement strand
AGAATCGCACTAATACGTGTAAAAGAAGCTCCAGCTTGTTTTTTGGGGCGCTGGATATTCTTTTACACGTTTTAGTGCGACGTTGATGGCTTTCATGTATTTTTCTAATATCTGTTTCTTTTGAGTTTTAAGTTTTTTTAAGGATTGCATCCGTATTTTATATGCTTAATCTTTTTTTAATACTATTAAACTAACTTGATTAGGAATAATTGACTTGATGACCACCAATTCAGCCCATGTTGCACTCATCCATTCATTGGATTGTCATCGTTTCGATTTGATTTGATTGTTATTTCACTTAAAATTCCTTGTTTTGATCTGATTTGCTGCAATTCGAGCCAGTTTCATAAATTTACCCAATTTCGGCCTCAAAATTACCAAAATTGTCTAAAATTTCGGCAATATCTTAAATTTTGTTGGAATTTACCTGAAGTTGTGGTGGACTTAAGCTGAATTGGGGGAATTGAATGGAATATTTCCTGTTTCAACGGGAATTGACTGGAACTAAGAAGAAGCAACAGTAAGTCAGTGGATTGGGATTGATTTGTCAGAATAACAAACGAAAAGTTATTGACTGGAATTGATTTGAAACATCAAATACAAAATACGGCAGTGATTTGAATTGCACTGAAACATGACAGTTACTTGCTTAGAATTGAATTGAAGCCATCACTTCAACCCTTCCCCTCCGCTCCTGATGTCAACCCTACGCTCCTTTTTTCACTTCACCTTGGATCGCCTGACACAGAATCTTGTCTGACGGCACCTTTACCAGCTAGAAGACCCGTCAGTTGCTTTGGCTAACCCTTCGCCTTGTGGCCCCTTCGCCGGTTGAAGACCTTGTGCCGCAGAAGACCCTTCGCCATTGAGACCCTTCGCCTTGAGCACCGTTCACCCGATAAGGAAGCCCCTTCACCTTTCACCCTTCGCACGTACGAAGCCCCCTCGCCTGACTTTCCATCGCCTGTTAGGTGACCCTTCGTCTTGCCACCCCTTGTTGCCCTACCCTTCGCCTTTGCATCCCTTCTCCCCGAAGGACTACAAGCAACATCTTGAAGCCTTCTTCAACATCTTGAAGCAGCATTCATTTTTGTCCTTTCGCCCGAAGGGCAACCTTCAGCTGTATGGAGCCTTTGGTGTGCACCCTTCACCTCGTCTGCAATCCTCAACTTCAAGAGGCCTTTGTTGGGACACCCTTCACCCCAACAGACAACCTTCCACTGCTCAAAGCTCTTGCATGGGACCTTTCACCTCGAAGGACAACCCCTGAGTGTATGAAACCTTCATTGCACCATTCACCATGAAGCCTATCCTCACTTCATGAGACCCTCGTTTGTTAAACCCTTCACCTCGAAGAACCACCTTCAACCACACCAAGCCTTCGCCTTGGACCCTTCACAAGATGTGCAACCCTTGACTGTATACAGCCTTTATTTTATACTCTTTGCCCTGTACGCGACTTTCAGTCTTACGGCCTTCGTTTTCTTGTACCCTTCGCCCGTGAAGGCCCTTAGCCCCGAAGGACAACCTTCATTTGTTGACCCTTGGCTTCGAAGACCGGCTTTCTACAAGTTCTACAATTCAATGCCTAATTTGGAAAACTGTTCCCCGTCCTGTGCTTCCCAACCCTTCATCATCGATTCCCCCTACTTAGTCGACAAATTTGCCGCTACTGAACACTGCGTTTCGTCGGATGACGCCGTTTCCTCTTCTGCACCACCATTTTCATCTGTGCAAGGGGAACCCTCCACCACTTCTACATTTGGCCTGGACAGTGTTAAATCTCACCCGACAAGAATCCCGCCATCTCCCAACATTTCCAATCCCTCCATTCTGTGTCAACTTTTAAGGAAACGAATTGACCTATCGGGCAAAAGCAGTCAACCTTCAAGCCACAAACTCCAATCTCCGCACCAAATCATTGCTTTCGGACTCACAACTCCGTTCACTTTCTCCCCTTCCGGCCTCTGCCGCTAACTCCGTCGCACATCTTCGCCACCTTCAGCTTGTAGACCTTTCATATTACTCCGTCCTCAACCACCCTGCAGGAAACCAACCGCTCCTGCAAGACCTCCGACATCCAAACCAAAACCGACTCAACAACACTGGACTCTCATCCTGCCAACACTCAATCGAGAAGGAAGACTCACCCAACGCATCTCGCATCTAACCGACATGTCCTCTCAAACGTTCAGCACTGTACCAACCAACTTCTCCATTGTTGATCCATCACGTTCACCTGCACGCAACCCCTCCAATACTTCTCCGAGTGAAAACAGGGTGAACCCCAGGTTGAATGTTTCAAATTTCCAACACTCAGACATCGAACGAACCTGGATCAACACCAACTTCTCCATGCCATCGGTAACATTTGTTGACAAACAAATTTGGTAGTTTGATAATGCATCAACATTCATTCCCTGCAGAGCCGAGATGAAGAAGCTTTCTCTCACCAATACCCTTGCAGACTTGCCAACTTCCTTGCAGAGACTGCAGGTCTCGTGCCAAGGGCTATTCTTTCACCCTTTCAATGCACCCATAACCCCTTCCATTCTTTCTTCCATTTAGGAGGAAAGGAACTGAAGCTCTCTCTTGGGCAGGAGGCTCTCGAACACTGCGTGCTGAGCCTAACTGCTTTCCCACCGACCTCCAGTTCCTCACTCTCCGCTGTTATGTGAAGCCCTCCATTTCGGCACGAACTCAACATTTTTTCAAAAAAAAAAGCCACGAAGTGCTGCACTCTCTTCAAATCAGATAATCGGAACACAAGTTTTTCCACTGTGAAGATTTCCAGTCATCAACTTATCATCTCTTTCACCTCACTTGGAGACTTTCACCACCGAAATGTGTAACCCAGATCATTCCGCTCATCCAACTCAATAACATTTCAGGTTGTTAAACCTCAACCTTAAAAACGCCCATTCACTGAGCGGCCAGGTCGCACGGCCAGTGGTCATGACGGCCAAAAAACACAGCGACGTGCCGCGCAACCAAGTCCGTTTTTCATTGATAATTCTAGATCACGTCGTGAAAAATGAACCCGGAGCAAGTATGGTTGCCCTGTGGCCGCCAGCACGCCCCTTGGGATCCCAGTGATCACGGTGGTAGGCTGGCCGCAGCAGCCGAGTGCGTGTTGCTACATACACCGTATACATTCTCGTTGACCATAGCGACCTGGCTGCGTGGCTTGGCTGCTGTGTGCGTGGGGTCCCTTAGGTGAACCTCGAAAACCCTGTTTCCCATTTCACTCCGTTGCTCCATTAACTTGACCAAATCTTCCCTTCACGTCCTGGAGCACTGAGAAGAAATCTTGGAACGTCACCATTCCGTAACACAAGTGTTCACTTCTCAGCCTCTTGTGCCACAAAACGGATGGAGAGGCTTCATCCTTCACCCTTGTTGGAAGCTCAAGCCCTGCATCAACACCCTCATTTCAGCTTCTCCCGTTCAACCCAATGGCCATCGTTGTGCCTCCTCTGCAATCAACAGAAAGAACCCCCCCCCCACACACACACACACCATAAGGTAAGACACCCCCCCTCCCTCTTTTTCTCTGTCTTAATTTTATGAGTAATCACTTAAACTTGCTTGGTGTTTTCCTGTCATCTCCATCAGCCCAACCCTTCCTCTCAGCAGATAACCTTTGCGCTTGGAGATATGCGGACCCCCGGTCTCCAGGGTACCCGTCAAAGTGATGTCTGCCACCGTAATTGACGAGGCCAACTGTAAAAGCAAGAAATTCACAGGTAGTAGATATTTTCGTGCCGTCGCATAAAATCTCCAATTTTCCGGTAGTCAAAACTGGTTTTTATCGCCTTACTGAAAATATATACTACCTGTACCCACCCTGCCTCTCCTCTTAAGTCACCACCATGACATGTCGAGAGGAAAAGTCGATGGCTGGCTTTTGCCATGACACCATTTATGGAGGGTCTGAGTTGGCGCATGCGCAGATGGGAGCGAGGCTGGGCGGATCAAGACAGTTTAAAATTCCTCCAAAAGAAACAGCATCCAGGAACTAAATGCAAGAAATTTACTGGTAGTATATATTTTCGGTAAGACGATAAAAACCAATTTTGACTGTGGAAAAATTGAAATTTTTGCCATTGCGTCTGAAGTGACAGGACAGCCAATTAAATACCGAGGGCGATTGCAATATTAGCTTTGGTTAAGGCAGAACAAGAAGGCATAGTGTTATTCGGTATGCCTTAAAGGATGGATTACCATCTCCACATCAGCCAACACCAACGTGAATACACTGATAGAATGTTTCGTTTAAAGGAAACATGTTTTGTTAGAAATATTTAGAAAAACATAAGCGAAAAAAAGCGAAAAAACGAGAAAAAAAAGTATATCAGCGAAAATTAGTGTGTTACGTAACACTTCTTCATAGGTGTCCTCCCGTCAGATCGAAAACCCGATATACGAAAAAATCGAACGGATAGAAATACCATCAGATAGAAAATGTGTACTTCCCATCAGATAGAATTTTTTTCCCATCAGATAGAAACTTTTTCCATTAGATAGAAATTTCTTTTCCCAACAAATAGATTTTTTTCTTGCAACCCCGGGGGAAAAAAGGAATACCTAACCAGTATGGCACATCCATTTCATAGTTTACAAATTATAAGTAGTAGTAGGGTTTTGTTTTTATGGCTTATTTGTTTTTTTGTCCGGGGTACTCGTACTTTGTTTTATTAGCAACGTGCTTCTGGCGGTCCCTTCAATTTCCATACGAAAAGAAAAAGGTATTACCGAACAGCCCTGCTTCTTAAAGACCTTCCACGCAAATGATTATTTGCACAAATATCTTTGATACCTGGATAGGACAATCCATCTTTGTCACAACACATCTATCTGTCACTCGCCATGGACCAAGTTGGCCCCAGGAATTGTCATCGACTTACATATTTTCGCAGGGGAAAAAATTTGCAAAGATAGAGACTATTTAATATGTACGACTTATGAAAATGAGTCTACCAGCAGGTTTTGTTGTAAACCATGCGCTGTTTGCCGTGACGTCACCATGAGTTAACCAATGACGAACGAGAACAACGGCTGTTTTAGCCGTCTGATTGGACTAGCCCAGTCACGTGATATGCACGTTACAGCAAACAGCCATGGCGCGTGGTATAGAAATGGCGCAGTCTTGGTCAAGAGGCGAACCCCCTCCTCACTTCTTGCTGACGTAATACTTGAACGCTCCTTTAGCAAGGAAAAAAACCCCTTTGTATCGAAAATAAATCCCATCAGACAGAAAAAAAATTCCCGTTGTATAGAAAAACAATCCCCATTAGATAGAAATAAATTTTCCAGTCAGATCGAAATTGGCGTGCGATCCATTCTATCCGTTGGGTTTTCGATCTGACGGGTCTGAACCTCTTCATACTCCCCCTCCCCCAACATAACAGACACATCTGCTCAACCCTTACTCCCCCAATCCCTTTCAGGTGTTACGTAATGTATGAATGCTCCCTCAACATTGTTTGTTGTAATGTTGATGCATTCCACATTTCAATTTTAATGAAGCAAATAGTATCTTGAACAGTCAACTATCCTTGTTAGCAAAAGATGTATAGTTGCTCTTGTTAAAAATATTTTTCTCATTTTTATTTTTGCAGCAGCGTAGCGAGTACCTCACAATATCTTTTAAAACGATGAGCAGAGGAGGACATTCAAAACTTCCTATGAAACAAAACTACAGTTTTGCATATGGCTTCAAGCCCTCTAGGCAACCCAGAGCATCCATTAAGAAATGTGGCACTCGACATCAAGGACGGGTGACTCCTTTCGGAAATGCGGAATTTGAAGACTTCGGAATTCCTGGAATAAGCGTTGCCTGCAATCCACGCTATGGAAGAATTACTAAAATTGCTTGCGTTGCTATAATTATTTCAATTTACGTAACCTGCATATATCAGGTATCTCTTAGGATCAAAAACTACTTCGAAAATCCAGTCTCTGTTGACGTCAGCATCGAAAGTCGTCAATATCTGGATTTTCCAACGGTTTCCATTTGCCCATGGTATCCTCTGAAGAATAACAAGCAGTTATATGAACTACGAGAGACGTATTGCTCAAAATGTAGATGGGAAGACGTTTGGGAGGTTGATGTATTTGACCTTCTCTTGTTGCCTAATGTTACAGTCAAGGATATATGGCATATGGCTGCAATTAACTCCAGCAGTATTAGCCAACATGACGTCACAGTAAGTACATAACTACTCGTAAAGAAATGAATGTGTAACCGTTGTGTAACAGTCCGCAATACAAGTTTAACAGAAGTGTACAACTGACTGACGTTTTTATGAAATCTTTATATTCATAAAGGCGTAGTTGCCCACCTAGTTACCTTAAGTGTACGCTGACGCTTTTATGAAATCATCTTAATGTTAACATATTCGTAGTGGCCTACTTAGTTACCCTAAGTGCACGCTGACATTTTTATGAAACCTTTATGTTTACATATTCGTAGTTGCCCCAAGTGTACGCTGATGTTTTTACGAAATGTTTGTGTTCACATATTCGTAGTTGCCCGCTAAGTGTACGCTGACGTTTTTATGAAACCTTTATGTTCACAAAGCCATAGTTGTCCAATCAATTGCCGTAAGCGAATGCTGACGTTTTTATGAAATATTTATGTTCACAAAGGCATAATTGCCCGTTTATTTGCCCTAAGTGTACGCTGATGGCTTAGTTCCTCTCTGAACTTGCTCTTTGTGTGACACGACAACCAACATTAATTACGGCGCTATTTAATTTGGAACGAAGGGCTGCGTCGCTTTTCGCATAATCTCGTTTCGCAGAACTCCGGTTTTTGGATTAATTTATGCGAAACGGTACAGGGTCCAGTTGTGCAAAAACTGCTCCAATGACTTCTCTTATGCATATTCCCCTTTCATATAAAGGTCCCTGTTCGCACAAGTGGGCACTTTATCTGGTCTGGATGGAGTTCGTCACAACTAAACGTGGAGGAAAGAAAGTGGACGTATAGTGGAATTCTGACATATGGACACTGAACAATTAATACAGGCACCAAGTTTTTATTTTATTGTTAATTTTACCTCAAATTCTGTATCGTTTGCCTTAAATCTGGGACAATTATTCATGTGGGATCGTTGGGGGTGGGGGTGGGGTGGGGATTTCGCATTTTTTCAGCATTTTTGTGGTGAATTAATGCTCCAAATTACGCTACCACGCTCGATGCGGCCAATACATAACATCAGAGATGCAGAGAGCTATTTTAATATAGATGCCAACAATTATTTATTTAATTACTAGAAAGTATTATACGAAACTCGATCATACGAAACGGTCAAATGTTTTCAAATTATGCGGAACAGGATTATACCAAACGGGAATATGCCAAACACGATGTCACCTGAACGAAGTGGCGTAACTTATAATCAAGGCCAGTGACAGATTTAGAAAGGTGTATTTGTCGTAGTCCACCCTTAAGCGCTAAAAATAATTAAAAGTTTTTCCTCCCTCTGCACATAGAAAAAAGCTGAACTTTAAAACTTTTCGATTACTTGCCCACTAATCACAAAAAGGAAGAAAATGACGGGTATTGGGAATTACTTTCTCTCCAGAAAGCACCACACGGAAGTAGATGAACGAGTATGAACAGGATTAATGCATGCATGAAGTTGTTAGTATCCTTGTAATGCAACGGCAATGCAGATCAAGTCACCCAGTCTGTGAGAGCCTTATTTAATCCAAATCCCAGCTACAAAGTTTACCAACACGACATGAAATCAACACAAAATGAAAACAAATGTTCACTTTTTTTACACTACCCTAAAAGTACGTGTGTAATGGCGATGCAGTGTCGGCAGAAGCAGCTTCTGCACCACGCCGAGAAATTGTCGAAAATTACGCAACGTGAAAAATTAATATAATTTTCCTGCCATTAATATATTAGTTTCAAAACATTCGCCGATTCGTGATAGTAAACATTACTAGCAATTGAGGAGTTCCCTGGAAAAAGAGCAATAATGAAAAATACATGTTTTGAGAAAAGGGCAGAAAACTGAGAACTAGTATTTTATGCTTCATTTTTGAAAGTTAGCTGTTCTGATGGGATATACATTCATGTTCCTTTAAAAAAATAAACATATTTTTGTAGCAGATATGTTCAGAAAAATAGGAAAATAGGAAATTAGTGGGAAAATTGTCAGTGGCACTGGCGGCGGCCATGTTGAGAAGTAGCGCCATCTCGCGGCGACATCCGGCGATAAATAAAAAAATTACTCGTTAAGCGCTTCTGTTGGTCGACTTTTTACCGTTTGTGCCCTTATTCCATAGATCCAGAGGTGCTCTATCAGATTTTTTATGAGGCGTAAAAAGGGCACAAGTGAATTTATGCCCTTTTTTTCCAGGGAACTCCTCAATTATTATTTTTTCTCCAGTGGTACCAGAAAAGCATTCCCTACATAAGCCAGGATAGGTCACTAAAAAACGGCCTACATGGTATTTGACTGGTGGTATGGAACAGCACCTCTAAGATCTGCTACCGGTTAAGTCTTTATTGTCTTCAGAAATGCATCGATGTCTGCTATGCTACGAAATTTCTTAAAATTAGTCTAAAACGTAATGATTAGTGTTTGTAAGGGGCTATGATTCCCAAACCCAAGCCCGGTACACAAAAAGGTCAATGTAGCTGTAATACCTTCTCGGACTCATGAAGCCAAGCCTTCTTATGATTTTTCTTTGAAATCCATGTTGGCATATTGTCTGCATCACCTGCTCCAGGCAATATTGTGCACACTTATTTCACTAATAATCTTGTTTTTCGCAGAGAAAAAAATAACATTTTGTACGAAAGAGATCAAGCATAATTTTTCATGATTACTTCCAGTATAATTCATTTCATAACAATCGACTCCAGATCGTGAATACCGAAGTAAACACATTTATGGGCTCATGCATATCAACAAGATTCAGTATGTATACGATTTGGTCACACACTTGTTTACACCAATGCAGTATTGATCTTCATTTATAATATTTGTGTTTAACAAACAGATCACCAGCTGTTTTATCGTGGAGGCTACACAGGAATTTACATTGATATCCACGATAAACCAAATGTTGGCTATTGGCAATACATGGTAAGTGTTAATTCAAGAAAAATGTTTCCATTAATGCTTCCGTATAGAGCATTGACACGACGTAGTATTATTGTATATAACTCTATGCTGGAGCCTTAATGGGTTAGCTGCAAGGGGCACTGCAGAGAGAAACAAAAGGGCGTCGTACTGAAGCAGATGCTGTGAAGAGTGATTTCTTAGACCTAAAACGCGCGACGTTGTTGGAGAAAACAACGTTATTTTAAGCCTAAGAAATCCGCTCTTGTGTTGTTTTTCCCTCTATTTTTATGTAGTGCACCTTGTAGTTATGCCCTCCAAATCCCATACTGGTGCCAAAACGGCGGCAAATGTCACTGCTCTATTGAATTGTTTACATGGAAAGGGGTTAAAGGGTTTAACGAGCGTTAACCACTCCTGGTCATCTGCCCGAAGCCCTAAGGCCCTACGTCTGCAACAGCCAGATTCCCAGGTGGTCACCCACCCAAGTATCAATCCAGCCCAATGCTGCTTAACTTCGGGGATCTGACGAGAACCGGTGTTTCCAGCACAGCAAGGCCGCAGACATGGAAAGGCAATACTTCATAAGAATGTAAATCATAAGACAATTTGCAGCGCAAATATACTACATATGTGAACTAAAAGACAAAGTATTATTTTGCAATATTATGCTTTTACAATCCTGAATTTATTTTATACTTTTATTGATTTTGTAGTTAAATTCACACGAATCAGACAGAATAAGGTCTCTACAATATTCCGCAAATCATTTCAAGGAAAATGGCGGCCTATTTTTCTTTCACCACGACTCTGGTGGGCTAATTGTCCGTCCAGTTTAAATACCCGAGATTGCGAGTTCTTTGACTTTTAGGACTAAGTAACGATTTGATTGAAAAGTATGTCATTTAAAGGGATATATCTCCCAGCGCCATTTTTCTCGATCCTCCACATCAAGTACGGCCCCAAAGAACTATTTCCTTACCATTAGTCTTTCCCTTGCTAAAAATCCTTTTTTAAATGGGGCGTCTAGGAGATTTTCTGTTGAATATAATCAAGAATTTATAGGGTTTGGGAGGAGAATTTGTAACTCTAAAAGTCCCTATTGAAACACGTTAGATCGATCTCCATTAGTTCAGTCCGAGTTTTCAGAGGGCGATAATTTTTGCTCATTTTTCAGCCCAAATCTAAAGTAAACTAAATTACAACTAAGCTAGGCTAAATAATAATTAAACTTAAGCTAGTTTCGTTTAGTTTAATTTAATTTTAGGCTAAAAACTGAGTCAAAATTCCCACATAAAACATGTGGCGCCCTCTGTAAACTAAGACTGAACTAATACGACTGTATCCAAGACGTTTCAGTAGGAGGTCTCAGTCAAAAATTCTCCTCCCCCAACCCTATAAATTCTTGATATAATGGAACTTTAGTTACTAACGACCCGTCACTTAAATGATGCATTGCGCGCGTACAATAATCATGACGTTTCATCTCTGTGTGTACATCTACTAATTTTCTAATAATTACCATGAGATCTAAAATCTAATAGACTAACGCGGTCAAAATTAAAATTAATTATTCCAATTGATCGCCGAAGCAAAATTATAAGACACTAGCCTAGAAAATTATAAATTGTGATTTTAAAATAAGAGAATCATTCCGGTTTGTGACGACACAATCGTTGACTTGATTCTGTCTCGTGTACTATTCACAAAGCCAACCGAGACAGCAGCTATGCGAGGACCGCAGCTACCACCCGAGCCGACCTTGGCACTGTAATTGCTCGGATGATGATCTGCGCGTAGCTGTAATTTGGCACGCGGAATGTTATAAGGCAGGCCGGGTGTCCCTTTAAGATACATTTTATCAGCAACGTTTTCCCATTACATGTGATTACAAACTGAAATGTGAAGTGTGTCGTTTCAGCTAAGTGTTGCCCTGTTCTGAAGGTCTTTTCAGTGCCGTAAATCTGGATTTATTCGCTGTGAACTTTAATGTGAACCACGTACCAGATTTTTGCTTTGAGTTTGCATTGGGCATCGGTGCTTGTTCTATGACCCCTCTAGGCTTGCTGTATTCCTTTATTAACATTTACTTGCTTTTAAATCATCTCATTTGAAGCTCTGTTTAAACGTATGTTAGTATTTCGGCCAATTCTTCGATGGTTTTTGGGTTAAATTACTCCTTAATATTATTACTATGTAATGTTTTCCTAAATGTTACTTCAACAAAGAACATGATGGAATGGAATCATTACAATTACAATGCCGAATTTTCGAAATGCCGTTACGATTTAGTATTGTGATAATATCAGCTTTTTGGTGCCCTGCATGCAAAGCTTAGGGCTCGTTTATGCAACGACAGTTTTCTCGCTCACTATAGCTTTTACTTGATCAATACTAATTCTGATGGCTGCTTCTCGCCTTTACCGGAGTATGCGGCTTTCGAGTTGGCTCTGTGTATTAGTAACGATGGCAACGACGCAGACGCAAATCTTCTCCTCGTGCCTCGTGACACGGCGTACGATGCTTGCAACATTTGAGCGTCGATTGATGACAACAAGAAAACAATTTTTACTGCAGTACAAGACGAGGGACTGTTTTTTGTGTGCCAGCATTCGATGGTTTGCCTTCAATTCGATAGCCACGAAATGGATGCCATGTTGGATTTTGAATTTTCGCTGCGAGACGCTATTTATTCTACCGACGTTTGGTCATTGCTGGAAGCTGTACTTTGAGGGAGAAGAGCAAATTTTAGAAATGGCGTGAAATGACAACAATCCTGTAGCAATGTTTAAAATTACTGCAGCACTTGTTCTTTATCCGTGTTGTTATTTATAATACATACAATTTGTTACCTATTACCGCATTCATTTAGTAGCAACAGGAAACTAATCATAAATAAATAACGGTTGACTAGCAAATAACATTTGGCGAGCGAGAATGACTTGTTGCATAAGCGCGCCCTTAGGGCGCGTTTATGCAGCGACTCACCTTTGCATTCTCGCAGCTAGAACTCAATCGCGATGGGAAACGTGACATTGCCATCGTAACAACGCTAAATGGATTAGCTAAATCCGACATCGTTTGAGTAAATACTTGCAGTCTTATAGTCCGTGCCAATAATTAATATAAAGATTTCCTCATGACGAAACAATTTTCCCAAACGCTTCTGAACTCACGTTATTTGCTGTTTTCGTTGCTAGGCGGCTGACATAAAACCGCCGCCATGTTGGAATTTGAGGTGATTTCTAGCTTCTAGTTGCGAGAATGCAAAAGCGAGTGGTTGCGTAAACGTGCCCTTTCTCTGGAGCCCTAACATGGAGCTGTAGGCGTGTGTTGTGTGACGTCAGGAACACCTGACTTGTGATCCTTCTTTTCTTAACCTGTACTTTCGCTCAGGCATATTTGTGAACACCGCAGTCTACAGCTATGCAAGTTGAAGCCACATTGTCCGCACAAAAGGCAAACTCACAAACTTCCCTCAGGGCGCGTTTATGCAATGACTTGCCTTTGCATTCTCGCGGCTATTATTATTGACAAAAGTGTCGTTGCCATGGTCAATAAGATAAAGAATTCCTCCTGGCGAAACAATTTTCCCAGTAGCTTCTGAACCCTACATTGCTGACTGTTTTCGTTGCGAGTCAACGGAGCTAAAACTGCCGCCATGTTGGAATTTCAGATGATTTCTAACTCCTAGCCGAGAACGCAAAGGCAAGTCATTGCTTAAACGCTCCCTCAGCTCTCAGCCGGTAGCAGCGTTAAGCGATTCTGGAGTCAATGGTAACTCCCTGGCGTCTTCCAGGCACAGCGGTCTTGGCAGACGGGAAGGCCGAAGCAGAGTCGCGTTCGAGGCTGTCTGACGCTACGTCCATTTACAAGCGTTTCTTGACGCGCATACAAGCAGAAGCCAAAAAGAAAACAGTGATCACGCGTGAAAGTGCGTAAAAAATTGGTGAACGCGTAAAAAAAATAGATCAACCAACTTGATCTATTTACAAATCCCTCTATTGAATAACCAATTTGGTAATTGCCGGAGGGCACAAAAACCAGACTTTCCACGCAACTCACGCGGAAGTGTTGAGCCTACGCCATCTCCACCGCGCTGCCAATTCGAAATGAATTATGGGTCAGCGATAGGGGAAAAACAAGCAGTGCTTCCACTTACAGAGAATTTTTCCCTTTTTAGGGAAAAAATGATCCTCAAGGGGGAAAAAATATTAAACAAGGAAAAAGGGAAAAAATGGGGAAATTCTGTGTTTTATTTGCAAATTGCGATTTTCTTCACTGACTCATATGGTTCTCTCCGTCCAGACCCATCTTTCTTGAAACCTTCGTAAGCCAGCAATCTTCTACTCCAACAAACGCGTGTTAACAGTTAAAAACCCTTACTCAACCACAATTTACAATTTGGCTATTGTTTATTTTTCGTTTGTTGCTGGCTTATTAAGGCTAAGATAACATAAATTGTGGAAGTACTAATTTTTACAGGTCCATCATTTCCTCACTTCTAGTTGTACTACGAAGCCCCGTCGATGACACACCGTGTATTTTTTTTATATATCTCGAGATAGTTATCTCAAGATATAAAAAAAAAACATACTTGGTATGTCGTCTACGGGGCTCCGTACGGAACGGTCCTCTCCATTTTAACCCCTGTTGATTTGTTTTGTTATGGAAGTAAATGTTTTTTTTCAATGGAAGACGCTCAATTGCCCGTTTCTCCGTTCTGATACCAAGCGCGTAAACCCACACCGGTCGTGCATACAGTGATAGTTACTGAACCAACTCTGAAACTCTTCAAGTCGGCTCTAACAGGCAGCATTATTAAAGCAATATTTCGATTATTACTGATTGTTACAGGCCACACCCGTTTGTTTGACATTGTCGGTCGCTCGCCCTCGTTCATTATAGTGCATAATGATGAATTTGCTTGCCCAACCTAAGCGTATTATAAGTAGTCATTTAAATTTTCTTTTAAATGTGTGTCAATAGGTGGCGTCCCTAACTTCCTAACGTTATCAAAACGGGTCCATATTTTTTTAAAATTAGGATATTAGAAATTAGTGGTGTAATGAAATAAATTTAATGGGGGAAGTAATAAAGGGTCATTTTCTTTTGCACAGGGAAAAAAGGGACATTTTGCCTTTACTCAGGGAAATTCTGTAAGGGAGAAGTGGAAGACCTGGAAACAAGTTTTCTTTTCTGCGTTCGCGTGTATACGCACGTCAAATTACGGGTGTACGTATAAAGGGGTGTAAACGGAAGCCCTTAGGCGATAAGAAGACCTTTCTTTCTTGGTAGTTTGAATGTATCGAACGGCTAGAATAATCGTACAGGGACCTTGACCACTACTATACCTCTGGAGGCGTGTGCGTCATCGTTAGTTACACGGTTTGAACACTGTTTAAAATTCGTGCAGCAAATAACTCTACGAGTCCATTAGGATTGATGCTTAGTTTTAAGTGCAGTAATCGCCTTAAAGTAACAAGCAAATCATTACGTACCGTTCCGACATGTTCTCTCCAATAATTTGAACGTTGCTTGATTCTGCATGACTATGTTTGAGCTTGTGATATTTAACGCTAACTTTGATCGTCACTTGTAAGTTATCTTGCCTCCGTCGATTAATAAATGCGTGATAATTCTTCTACCGCATCGTATGTCTTTCATCATGCAGTTAGCCAAATCAATAGTGGTTGCCAACGGGCAAATGGTGGCAGCCTATTTCTATTCCCTGTCTACTGCTATCCGTTCTTCAATTTGCGGTGTGACCCTGGGTTTTGTGTGAAAGCCACTTCGCGACAACTATAGGTCAGGCGCTCTCACCATTGCAATACTATGGCGGAATCCCGGCTACAGGATCCCGTCGAGGTTAGTAGCTGTTCAGTCTTTCTCAGTGGTGACCTAAACGTCACAAACATACACACAAGGAGGGAAAGCAACTTAGGTTTTAGACTTCTTTGTTTGTGTGTTCGTAACCTTTAGTTCACCACTGATAAAGACTGAACAGCTACTAAGCTCGGCTGCAGCCTGTAGCTTGGACCCGTTCCGGTAGCACAATGCTTAGAGCACTCGGTCTAGTCAGTGGAAAGTCCTGTGTTCAAGTCCCAATCGGGGCAGATGTGTTTTCTATCTTTTTCTTTTTCAGATTAGTTCGTCTAGTGTTCTCACAAGGCCAGTCTTTAATGAAGACTGTTTCCTTCATTTACCCTTTACCGTTTGATTTATTTTAGATTTAATATTATGTGTAGAGCATTATTTTTCACAGTGTCCCGTCATTCAACTGATATCTTTACTATAGAGCGAGGGTGATCGGACCTTTGGTACTTCACTTTGACTCAAATCAGTCTGATTTCACGTCGATTTGAAAATTATAGCGCTTTGTGAAGGTCCGTGTATCCACCTCAAACCACTTGCAAGCCATTTCAACTTAAACCACCTTCTCACGTCTCTATAAGAAGCCAAAACTAGCGTGTACGTACTTCCGTTGATATCCTATACGTCGCTTTAACTTTCCTTTGGCCACTGATTGGTTGAAACTTACGCCTGCAAATGTTACGAAACAGGAGGGCTCATCTGTCACTCCACTAAACGAAGTCGAACGTCCAGCTAGTTTAATACAGAATAAAGATGCATGGTGGTTTAATCGACTTATAATGAAGTACCCTGTAATTACGCATTGTCTTTTTGATTCACTTCAGCTAGGTTATACTCACTCCACTCTTAAAGCACTTCCAAACTATTCTAAACGCATTTCAAGTCGCATTGAGTCAAAGCCACATATGAAAAGTCCGTGTGCCCTCAGTGTGTAAAATTGTTTTTTGTAGATTATTCTCCACGAGGACCCAAATGAGCTGCCATATACAATATTAAAAAGTGCAGGAATTTCTTTCCATCATGAATTTGAAACCGACGTTGCACTTTCTATCAAAGAGGTAATATTTTATTGCATTTTAAAACAACCTGTATAAAGTACACGGCATTTTAACGATAAAAGATACTTACAGAACAACCTTGAGACACCAACAGTCAACACCTGTTAGCAGTGGCGTGACAAGGAGTTTCTAGTCATCTGTCCAATGCATGTCTGAAACTTCGTATTATAAATCAATAAGCAAATAGTTTTATTTCTATTGATACGACAAAACTTAATGATGAGTTGAAGAGGTCTTAGATTTGATTACGAAGACAGAGATAGTGGAAGGTTTAAAAAACATTGCTACCATTAAACATATCCGAAATTTTAGTCCCCCACCTCACTGTTGGCCTCTTAACAGCCCCATGTCCATCGTCTTATTATTGCTACATGAACTATTTAATCAGTACAGCCGGCAGGTAGTGCTTATAATAGTTTGTGAGCACACTAGAAAAAAAAACTATAATTTATAGGCAGTAATCCCGGAATCAGAATTAGTTTATTAAGGCCGTGGCCCGAAGCCATACGCCCAAACATATGAGTTAATGAAACCAAAAATTAACCTACTCTTAACTTAAGCCACGGTAGCCATAGAAACCCTAGCAGACAAACAGCCAGACAAGCAAGATAGTTCCAAACAGTTCCAAACACTCCCAGCCTGGTCATTGCTCTCGAACACTGACAAAGGCACACCATGCAACCAGAAGTGCAGTTATATCTCCATTGCACACAATCGCCAATAACCGCTAACCTATCCTAAACTGTCCTAAAATGTCTACGCAAAGCACTGTCTACAATAGCCCTACCTGTGCACAAGAACCCCATGGGCTGACCTCCGCACACACACCCAACATCAGCCTCGACTGTGCACAAAACACCATCTACAAATGCTCTCACTGCACACTAGAAACGCACTGTCAGACTTCCACAAGTACCCCTACATCAGCCTCCACTGTGCGCTAAACATCGTCCACAACAGCCCTCGGTGAGTACAATGAACGCACTCGATGGGGGACCCAGGGGATAAGAAGACACAACTATATCTTCGTAGCCACACAATAGACCGCTACCAATTTTGATTGTTTTGCGCAGAAAAGAGGCCCAGGGCCGTGCATCCTGCGACGGTACAAAAATGACAATTACTGCACAATGCCAAATAATACAAATTTCGAAAATACAGCACACAAAACTACACGCAAAGGCACACAAGGCAACCAGGTCCCGATGAACATGGGCCAGGTGCAGGAAGGGGAAGGAGTGCTGCTTTAAATTGAGCCTATTCTACAAACGAAATCCAGTAGCCCGGACACACGCAACTGCTAATAATGTCAAGACAATAAAGAGGCGAGAAAAGCAAACAATTCTTGTTACCGTGCAACTATATTTGTTCTCGACGTCCTGCCTTGTTTCTCTTACGGATCTCTGTTAGAGTAAGTGGTGTAGGTGGCAGTTGGAGTACTGGCCTTCGTTTCTGTTTGCCATGGTTTTGGTGTTTATGCTTAGGTTTAGGTTAGTTTTTACGTAGTATTACGAATGAGTACATGGATGTATCACTGGCGTACGCTAAATAGCAATAAAGTAAAGTATTTCGGGCGCGGAGAAATAACATAGTAAACCAGCGAGAGGTTAATTCACTGCCTATTGATTGATTGATTTATTACAGGGCCGAAAGATGGCCGAGGATGTGCACAATCTGTTGTGCACAATGATACAAAGGAACACTATTACGTCTAGTGAACTTAACACTGGGGTAGTGTCTTTGAGCGTGTGATGCAAGAAGCAACAGTGCGTGGTTTTTCTGAACACGATGTAAGGAAATTTGGTGTTGACACGGCGGCAGGTCTGTCTCCTAAGCAAAACGACCAAGATGGCCGACTGGCACAGAATGACAAAGACCATGGAGAGTCTACTGCCAGTAGTCAATAGGAAGAGAGAAGAGAGGAGCTTGCAATGGTGACGAGACTATTTTCCACAGCAGTGAGTAGAGAAAAGCACTGTGATGTTGCTGGCGGCTCAGACTTGCCTGTTGAAACCAATGGTGAAGAAGTTGCCCCCACCCCCAAACCGCACCCGACAACTAGTTGAACTGCAAACATTGTATCAGGGTGGCTTACAGTCAGTAGATATGACCCGATCGCTTATTTTGTTGTGCGTGGATGGGGGCAAGCCATACCCACTTGCCCAAATCTTTTTGCATCTTGAGGCCGTAGTTGGGGCTGGCAGAGTAGAAGCTGTAGGAACACTCCGCTCCGGTGGAGCTTTTGAAGTAGTACTGACGTCTCCTGCTGCAAAGAGAAAGCTAGCAGCATCTACCCTGAAATTGAAATACGTGATCTACATGATCAATCTCGCGTACACTAACTTCCTAGAGGTGTGACAATTGGTGATATGGCTAATGAGTTAGTTCTTTCGGTACATTGGAATCTCACAAGTTCGAAAAACTAATTATCAGAGGTAAACCAGTGTGCAATACAGCTGTTCGGATAATTCGTTTCAAACTCAAACCGTTCAAAACTATTGTTGACCTACCAGAGGTGTGTCTAGTGCGTGGCATCCCAGCCTTGGTGGTCGTGACTGAGCGTGCACCCCTCTGCCTGCACTGCAGGATTTGCGGGCACTTCCGGCGTGTTTGTGCTAGTATAGCATGCGTATCCTGTAGTGGGTACAGGGATCCGCACGATCTCTGCAACCACCTTAAGGACAGAAGTCGCACCAGAAGTAGTGTCTGTTGTGAATCGTGGAGGAGGCAGCAGCGGAAATGTGCAAGTAGAAAAGAAGAGAGAGGAACGTAATGAACAGGCTGGTGTAGTCTCAAAGGCATCTGCCACCTGCCTGAAAGGTGTGTCGGCGCATCGTCACTCACGCAGGTATATGGTGAGTTGGGTGTGTGCCTGGAGCCGAGCAGCTTGCATTGCGAGCCCCAAACCGTGCAAAACAGCCAGATCATTAGTGAAATTAGCAGTGTTGGTGCTTCGATCAGTGCAGAACATAATTATGATATGAAAGATCTCCCACCTCCTGCCAGAAAGAAAAAAGGCAAGGAAAGGATCCACAGTAGTGAGAATGTGAGTAGAGCTTGTGAAGATAATCAGTCTGCCATGAGCGAAGTTTATAATGCCAGTCAGCCAGTAGTAGATGAAGCATGCGATAATGTTAGCAATCAAGATGAGTTGCAAGAGAAAGTTTTGGAATTGTGTTCAGACGTGAGTACAGTGATACAACCGAATTTAAATATGTAAGGTGATAATGACCAGCAGTTTGCAGATCGTGAAATGTGTTTAGATTTGAACCTCCCTTCTAGTGAATTCCAATAGGATTTAATTGTGCAAGATGAGAATGAACAGCTTTAGAAATAGTGACACTTGTTTAGATTCGTAAATCTTCTCTAGCATTGAGTTTAGTCAGGCCACGGTAGATCTTAGTAAAGTTGCTGAGAGAGGAGGAGATAATTAGGTAGTGTGTTGGTGCGGTTCTGCTCCTCGAGCTAGGTTTCTTGGCAAATCTTTATAAGTCATCCCGTTTTCGCCTAAATGTCGTCTTCACTTTCGAATCATTCTGAGTAGCATCCTGGAAAGCTACAGGCTTACCGAGTAAGATATAAGAGGTTGAAAAGTTGTTGCATTTCGTTGAAATCTTGGGTGTTCAAGAGATTAACACCCAAATTGGGTGCAATGCTGCACCTTTTCAAACGGATTTTATCACTGCTGACACTAAAGTTAGGATTTTTGTGAAGTGGTCAGTTCCGTATATTGTGCACCCAATTTCTGAGCAATGTTCTGAACTCAACGCTTGTGCGGTGGATGTTTCAAAGATGGGTCACTCTTGTTTTTGTTCATGTGGTTGGAACAATTTCCACCAATGCGTGGACAGCCTGGTTCCAGCAGTCTTGCCCTCTGTACATTATTGCCGGAGACTACAATGCCATCGACTGGCGCTCTGTCCGAGTGAACACAAAGAGGCCATAATTTAGCCGTGCATTTGATTCTGTTGGTCTATACGTTGTGCACGATGGTTCCCCGACCTTCACAAGGTGGTGACAAGGAGTAGTGCAAGAATCTGCCCTAGACATGTTTCTGTGCACTCCAGGGCTTGCGGAGCGTTTCTGTTTCCAGGTTTCTGACGACCATAGGGGCAGTGATCACTTCCCTGTGGTCCTGTTCTCACTGCGGTACAGTAACAGCTCCTGTACTGGGATCCGTAGGAGGCCATGTGTCTCCAAAGGGATTTTTTCGAGCTGGATCTCAGTGCACGTTGGGCACAAGTGCAGCAACGGGAGTACCGTAGGTACCACAAATATGTGTAAAGTGTTTCCTGTGTGGTGGACCTCGGTCTGCACAGTTGCTGTTCGTGATTGAGGGCGGGCGTTTCGGCAGTGGAAAAAAAACACCCGGGTGCTGTTTTTTGGCCTACGTACCAGGGTATCTCCAAATAGTCTGCGTTCCTGATTCGTGCGGAGCAGAAATCATATCCTGAGCATGTCTGTAATCAGGTATGCCAGGCTGCTTCTCTCAGTAATGCATGGTGTTTTCTAAATCACCAAGAGTTGCACTCATCTATGGTCTACCAACCAGACGATCCAGGTCACACTATTCTTCGTGGTCAGGAGGTGGCTATGCGTTAAATGCTAGATTTGTGAGCGTTTATTCCGTCCTGAAAGGTGCCTCCCCCTCCCCCCTTTCTGTGACTTCTCGACCTGTCTCCCTGTATGATCTTCCATGGAACGAGTCAGAATTTTTCACTGCTTTGTCCAAATGAAAAGACAGCAGTACTAGTATTGATGGGGTTTTATACAAGTCTATATGGTTTTTGTCCCCAGAAGCGATCAAAAGTTTTGTTGCCCTGTTTCATTCCATTCTCAACGGGGCGGTAGTTGAGAAGACACGACCGAGCTGATCATGCTTTATGAATCTGAACAATGACCATGTAGAGCCAAGACTCACCACTGACCCTGAGTCTTGGCTCTACATGGTCATTGTTCAGATTCGTAAAGCATGATCAGTTCGGTCGTGTCTCCTCAACTACCGCCCCATTTCACTGTTGTCTTGTTTGAGGAAAGTTTTTGAGCAGATGGTTGTCAGACACCTTCATTGGCATCCGAAGTTTTACAACTGTCTTGCTCCAATGCAGTTTGGATATAGGGTTGATAGGAATGCCCAGGACGTCATGATGCACCTATTGTCAGGAATACATGAAGCCTGGGTCCATGATCAGGTAGTTGTCGCCATGTTTCTTGACATTAAAGCCGCGTATGACACTGTTAGTGTTGAATGGGTTTGCCATAGCCTGCTCAGAATGGGTATTGGCCCAAAATTAGCATCTTCCATTGTGGCTTTACATGGTGACCGGAATTTTACTACTAGGGTTAACGGTTTCTGGTCTAAGGAGGCACGCTCTGATCATGGACTCTCTCAGGGGAGCTGTCTGAGTCCCACCCTATTTAGGATCGTGATAAATGATGTTCTCCTTGAGATATGTCAAACATCGAACGTTGTGTTATGCTGATGACACTGCCCTGTGGTTTGCTGGTGATGCTGTTCATGAATGTTGCCATAGTACTCCAACGGGCTATTAATCTTGTCGCATGTCGTCTCTTGGAAAAGGGTCTTGTTATTAGCTCCTTCTAAAACTGAGCTTATGGTCTTCTCGAGGCAAACCATCCGGAGAAGAACACCTGTTTCAATTCCAGGGTTTCCCAGGCCTCCTCGGCAAGTACCTCGGAGTAGTATTAGATGAGCAGCTGGATTGGTCTCTTCAGCTGGATTGGTCTCGCTGTTTGCATGACAGAGTAAGTGCCCGTTCCTCTGTTCTGAAGCGATTAGTGAATATTGACGGTCTCACCAAAAGCTCGATTACAGCAGTGTACAGAGTTTTCATCCGCTCTCTCCTAGACTATCACTTGCCGTTTTTATGCTCTCACCAGCATCATATTCGTTCCCTTTAGGTGCCAGTGAATGCCTGTCTTTGCATAATTACTGGTTACCTGGGCTCTGCCCCTGTCCCAGCTCTCTGGACTGAGAGATGTGAGCCACCCCTTCATATCAGAGCCAGCAAGCTGTTGCTCGCCATGTGTATTTCTAACGTCAGTAGAGGCAAGGAGGATTAGGTGAGAAGGATCACTGTCGACTATTGCAGCCTAGGTCCTATCGCCCATGGTGCACTTTGTGCTCTTGGGCAAGCAGCCCCCCCTGCTTCGCCTACCTTCTGCAACCCACTGGATGTCACTGTTGCACATCCATTCTGCCCCTTGACGTAGTGCCCAGCTCTGAGGACTGTCTTCTCCCCGACTGCATCTGCAAATTTCAGTGGCACTTGGCGAGGTGTTAGACCTGCGTCTCCCTGCCGTTGTAGTGTACATGGATTCCAAAGCTACGATTGCCATCCTACAACGGGCTGTAGCCACCCTCGACCATAGGGACCCTCTTGTGTTTTCACTCTGTGTGAAATTATGGGCTGCACATTCTTGGTACTTGGTAACCATGCAGTGGGTTCGGGGTCACGCAGGCACTCGTGGCAATGAGCTGGCGGTCAGCCTTGCCAAGCAAGCAGTTGGTTCTGAAGCTGAGCTTCTTGTTCTGCTTAAGTCTCACTGCTCTTAGAAGCCTCTGTTTGTGGAGTGGTTTACCAGGCAGTGGTCTGATGAGTGGCATAAGGCGACTGTGGTACGCTACCTCTATTAGATCCACCCAGTGTGTAGCCATTACATCAGTTTTGCGTACTATGTCTGTGTCTGTGGCTAGAACCCTGTCACGCCTGCATACAGGACACGCTCTTCTGCTTGCGCACCAATTCCGACTTGGGTGGGTTGCTTCTCCTCTCTGCCAAGCCTGCCTTGTTGAGTTAACTCCAGTGCATTTTCTGCTTTTGTGTCCTGTCTTTTGGCAACAGCGGTTGGCCATAAAATCCCATTTGAATGTCAACCCTATGGTCGCTAGCCTCTTTTCTCTTTCAGGAGGCCGTGCATGTCTCCGCAAGTTGTCGGCAGTGGTGCATTTTGTGCATGCGTCTGTCCTAGAAGTGTAGCACGTGCGCTTCTCCCTGTCGTCTCTTCCTCTCTCGGCAGTGTTTAGGGTTTTGCAGTGTGGTACAGTACTGTAGTGTTGGTGCATGGTATTTGGCGTGAATAGTACACTGGTGTGTTACTGTACCATCTTTGTATGAAATTAGATGCGGTGTGCATCGTCCTGGACCAATTTCCTGCGTAAATAAAATCCAATCCAATCCAGTGAATGCACCTGAAAAAAAATAATTGAAAAAGGATAGACAATAGCATCAGATTCAGATTTGTTTATTTACTGGGGCCCTAGCCCGAGGCCATGCGCCCACCCTAACAAATACTATACCTACGTACGCAACCAACAACGAACAACAAAGAGGCAAACAAAATAAAACAATTTTGGTACAGGAGATTAATCATGTTATTTGTGTTTTAGGGAGCACGAACCCAAACTGGGTTATTTGCCCCACGTGCAATGAAGCTAGGGCTTCAGCTGATGCTTCGTTATCATCAAAATCTAGACAACAGAAAAGAAGCAATAAAAGCCAACAAATTAACTAGAAAAAAAAACTGAGTTGCCTTTCGGAAAGAAAAGGATTTGAGCTCATATCCCCATAAAAATCAGAGCTGTGAAGGTAAACAAATAAAAAACAGATAAGAGTTCACTCGAACGAAACGTAATGCTGTTTCCCTTAATGTTGCTACTGAAATAGTTTAGCCATCCAACAAAAAACCCGAATATATCTGAAAATATTTGGGCAGGAATTTCATTTCTGAACTCTTGAAATTCATACCCCAAGGCTCCCTTGTCACGAAACTGCAAGCAAATCAGACCAAAACTGAGAACGTTATCGTGTTCCAAACAGAAAAACGCACACACAGACAAACAAAATCGAAATTCAGACCAATATTCTCACTCAATTGCTTCGCTCGCTCGACCAATTAATAATGAAATATGGACCTCAAGGTGTTACATACAGTAATTATATACTTTTTCAGGCTACTTATGCAAACACTCCTACTAACCCATGCAAAACCCCAGAAGAGTACCGATCTTGTTTATCCCAGTGTACCCAAACTATGATTGAATCCAACATAAGTTGCAAGTAAGTGCACGACGTTTAGGGGAGTTAGGGAAGTGACAGTTGCTCTGTTAGCCAGGTGTCCTATGCTTTTCAGGTTAGGTATAAGGTAGTTTTAAGTCTTTGTATTGAGCCGTTCTGTCCGTTTAGGCTCATGTAAATAAATTCAATTCATTTCACCACACTTTATTACAATGTTCTTCAATTTTGAAGTCAATACTAAGTATTTCTTGTTTGGTGGAGGAATATTAAAAGGGTGAGGCTGGTAACAATTTGTGTAATTTCAGAAAAGTTACTCTACTACCTGGTCATTAAATGAATCAGTTGGGAGCAAACGGAGAGGGAATTTTTTGGTGCGGTACTGATTACAAACCCAATTTGTTTTCTACCACAGTTTGAAAAGTGAAGACGTACACTCTGAATACACAGAGAGTACACATCAATGTGTACCTGCTCAGCCTTCACATGAACTGCGTACAGGGAGCACGCTAGTTGTGTACTGGTAGTACACAGGCTGTAACGAAAAGTTGGACTGCCCCTGCGCAGACTGTGTACTGCACAACTCGTGTGGAGGCTGAGCTGTACTGGTAATACACAGGCTGTGACGAGAAAGTGGACTGCCCCTGCACAGACGGTGT
>JAHWFP010158560.1:0-14896 GCA_023313725.1 Lithobius niger | reverse complement strand
GTGGAGGCTGAGCTGTACTGGTAGTACACAGGCTGTGACGAGAAAGTAGACTGCCCCTGCACAGACTGTACTGCACAACTCGTGTGGAGGCTGAGCAGGTATACATTGAAGTATGCTCTTAGTACACATCGTCTTCAGGTGTAACCGTTCTTCGCAATCACCATGCTCAATGTCTGATTAATTTGGTATCTGAAAATCAAATTCCCTGAAAACTATGTTCGATTTTATTGATTTACCAACTTAAATCCACAATTAGGGCACAGAAGCTTGTGAAATATTTGACGTGAATTGGACAGTGGGTTCAAAAGTTATCGTGCTGGCAGATAGATGGACAGACACTAGCACAAGTTGAGAAGCGACTCTTCTCTGCCTGGTAACGTACTTGAATCAGACACAAATGATACAAGCAAATTTTTGATGCATTGCAATTAATTTTTGTTCGAAGAGTTAAAAAAATACGTATCCCTTTATACTGATTTTGTTTGACCTAGAATGTTCCTACTGGAGTATCCTTATCCTCACCTCGGAGATGCTCACATGCACTACATGTGTAGCTCATATTTTAAGGCCATACGACCCTGATTTCTCTCATTTCCATCCTCCCACTTCATATATTCCTGAAATTTCTTTAATATGATAATAGATCTATATAACTAAGATCGTAATATTTATTTGTTGGTTTGTTTGTGTGTGTGTCGCTAGATCACCGAGATTCCCACTACTAATTCTTATTTCTTTTGTTTGTGCGTCCAGACGGAATGTCTGCCAAAGGGAATTGTCTGTTCTGTATAAGCAAGAATTTATAGGGTTTGTGAGGAGAATTTGTAACTCTAAAAAGACCCTATTGAAACATGTTATATTCGTCCCTATTAGTTCCGTTAGAGTTTTCAGAGGGCGCCACGTGTACCAAATGCTAATTTTTGCTCATTTTTTCAGCCCAAATCTAAAGTAAACTAAATTACAACCAAGCTAGGGTAAATAATAATTAAGTACAAGCTAGTTTTGTTTAGTTTCGTTTAATTTTAGGATAAAAACTGAGTAGAAATTCCAACATAAAACACATGGCGCCCTCTATAAACTAAGACTGAACTACTACGAAAGTATCCAAGATGTTTCAGAATGGGTCTCAGTCATAAATTCTCCTCCCCAACCCTATAAATTCTTGATATAAGTCATGATTCAAACTGTGTTTTCAACAACGAGGCACAGTACGGGTGACGTCATATGTTTTTCCAGTCACAATATTTTCATGGATTTAGACCTCTATGTCTCTTAACCCTGAATCTAACTAAATCCAATGAAAGTTTGGCCTACTGCTAATGGGAAATCACAGTATTTTCCTGCAAACGGGAAATCACTACAATGATCTATAAAACCGGCCATTACGGAGGGCTGCCCTAGTTCTAATCAAGAGAATTTCAAAACACTCATTGTTTTACTTTCAGGTTGCCATATTTAAAAGCGAATTTGGATGATTGTGCCTCTCCACAAGATGCGCGACGTACGCACAAGTACGCACTCAAAATTTACGAAAATGTAGAAAATTTGTGTGTTCAGTGCCAACGGCCGTGCCGCGTTAATCACTACGGACTAAACATGGATTGTATCAAGCCACATGATCCAACAAGAATAAAAGTTATGCTGAGCAACAACTTCGTGGAACGTATCACCGAAACGGCATCGTATAATTTCGTTATGTTTTTTGGTGATATTGGAGGAACTGTTGGCTTTTTCTTGGGTATGTGCATGATCAACGTAGTACAAATGATCAGCTCTTTTTTCGTTTGGGCAAGTCGACACTTTGAGGACAGACCCTTCCCACATAGACACCCAAGTTTTTATTGATCGTTTCTGAACGTTTTCCATTGTCAACGACCATGTTATTCACTACGGACTAAAATTGTCAGACAAAACACACATTGTATAAGAAACTTGGACCAAAAAGAATAACAGTTATGCTGAGCAACAACTTCGTGGAACGTATCCCCAAAATGGCTTCGTGTAATGTCATTATGTTTTTGGTAATATTGGAGGAAACGTTGGGTTTTTTAGGGAATGTTCTTGACAAATGTAGACCAAATTCGTTTATTTCAGTTCGTTTATTGCTTGGTATGTCGAAACTTGGATGGCAGACTCTTCCCAAATAGATAGACGCCCAATTTTGTGTTGATCGTTTCTGAATGTTAAGTTTTTTAAGATTGTGTCAAGCAACGTAATAAAATTCACATTTCGGCCAATTATGGATCAAACTACCTCTTTAATTTCTTTGGTATTTCAGTTCTCCAAACATCGTCTCTCTCTGAATCGTCTGGACGTAAACCTAACAATTTTATTACCTGTAAATCCTTCCTCCATCATCGTCTGCTGCTTAAAAATCCAGTTACCTATGACAGTTAACAAGCTCCACTTCTAACTAATTGCCTTTGCACACCTTACAAGCCCAAAACTTGCTACATTTTAAGGATTCAGGTTTCATTTGTGGTTGGGTTAAGTTGACTTGGAGAGCCGGGGCCGACAGTAAGCAATGTAATGCTAATTTGCGATTGAACCATTGATCAACGTATTGCCGAACCTTCGGAAAAAACCATCAATCCAAAAAGTAATATTTGCACCGCTTAAATGGCTTCCTAAAGACATTCTCGGAAGTCTAACTGCTCCTTAGACAATTCTCTTTGAATGTACTTTCACGTGACGACTTTGAACTATCACGGGACGACTTTGGAACTCTCTTCCTTCAAAGGTAGTTGAGACAGATAACATAGAAGTTTTTACAGTGGACGTGATGTAAGTGGAAATTTAGTTTGTAATGAATGAATTTTATTATCATTATTTTAGTTCTAATTAATTTTCCCACTTTAATATGTGAGGTTCAGTGGTCTTCTAAGATTAGAAGTTGGTTTCCTTTTTTGAAGACTGTTAGCATGCAACTCTTACTTTTGACCCACGAGTAGACAGCTACCAAGACGAAAAAAGGTGGTTAAGAAATCCGTGTAAAGACCAAATTATGTCAGCTATTATCTGTATGAAAAGTCAAATTAACTAATACCCTGTCGTAGCGTCCGGAAACTGCAGTGACCGTGCGCTGGTTTTCACTACAGTCCGTGGATGCAACCATGGGTGGTTGACTGCCTATTGATCTTCAGCCGTTGGCCGGCCCAGCTTGGGTGGAGGAGCTAACAAAAATTTCAGTTCGGATAACAATCCATTCAAACTTGACAATTTCTCAGCACGAGGTGTATCGTTGCTGTCGTGCAAACTATGGCTGATCACTTGGAATAGGTCATAGTCGGTTGCCTAATAATTATGAAGGTTCCATCGATTTGATGGGCAAAATGTGGACGATATTAATAACTCCCCCACAATATTGCAATGGGTGGGGGGTAGGAGGTTTATTGATTTCGATCACAATTCTCAGAGGTATCTAAACGAATAACGTTTAAACGTCAGTTAAACTTAAAACAAATGCGCTGATCAACGCATAATACATGTTAGCATGAAACAATGAAATATTGACATGAAGCCCTCATTCGGGCAGTGTCATGCCAAGTTATTTCATTGTTGTATTATCTCATTATTAACTTGGATAGAATGGCATCATTATGCTTAGGTTAAGTTAGGTTTAGGTATAGTACAGTAAAGAGTGTACGGCTCTGAGGCCTTTTAGACTCTTATTAAAGAAACAAGAACAAGATGGCATCGTTTGGCATCGCGTCAGCCATTTCATCTTGTTGTGTTTTAACATTCTTATGCATCTCAATGCGGTGGCAATAATTTCACAAACAATGAAAAAGCATTGTTAAAGCATTATTACGAATTGTATCAAAACCTGCCACCACCAGAATTTTCCATTGCAGTAGCAGATGTCAGCAGGTAGCAGGTAGTGGGATGGTAGAGGAGCTTTTGGTGAGACATGGTTGTGTGGCTACCGAATGTCTGGCGCTTTTCCTGTTGGTTCGTCAGTAACCGCCACGTCGTCTATTGAGTACAAATATCTGAGAGTTTCGAATTCACGGCTTACCTTGTCGGGTGATATGATAGTGCTGAAGCAGTGTGTCAGAGGTAAGTTGAGAGTTTCCGTGCGTTTACCTAGGACTGGTACGGGACTTCTGGGACGTACTGTATGATGAGCATAAGAAAATCCCTCATGTTTTGTGTTTATTTGTCCATTTCTTTCTGTATTAAGGTTGTCTCTTATATCAAATTTTTGTTTTAATGAAGCTTTTCAATGGGCTGTTGGTGTAACCCCCCCCCCAACTCCACTTCTTCAGTGCTCCTCCGTTTTCGTACAATTGTAGCTTTCTGCCGAGCGTCTGGACCACTGGTTTAGGTAAAGTGATGGTTTTAGCCGTTGAGTACGTTAAGTCTGTTGTGTCTGTATATATATACCTGATTTTATTATTTCGTATTTTATATTCTTTTTTATTTGTTTTTTTTTTGTTTAATATAGGGCGCGTGGCTTGCCTTTAATACTCTTTAATACAACCGTTAAATCCGTTATTGTCCATTGGTGCATTATTGAACAACAATAAAATGCTGAAACTTTTCTTAAAATATTATTGAGGTTGATTGGTTACTCGTCATTTACGCTTCCCCTAACCTGCAAACGGCACATTCCACGGTTAAACTACAGCTATCTGCAAAACTACAACTTTATTCAACGGATGGAAAAATTTATTTTTGTGAAACTAGTAGTAGCTAGTAACTAGTAATTAGGCAGATATCAAAACGTTATTCACATCGTCTTTGCAACAAGAAAACGTTAAGTTAATCGTGTCACTAACAGTGACTTTGATGTTGTTAGGCGACCAAAGTCTCCCGATCAAACAACGTTTAAGCCTTTAAAAGCGACATTAATTTATTCTCAGATGGGTGAAAACAGTTACAAGACCATAGCTGTAAAGACACAAGTGTCTTATGGTCGCCATGCTCATTTATATTTTATCTGGATATGACGGACGTCAATGTGATAGTTGAAAATTGCCGGTCGTCACGCCAAAGGGTTTCAAAGGGTTTAACAAGCGTTAACCACTCCTGGTCATCTGCCCGAAGCCCAGCAGGTGTTTTAACACTCACCACTTAATGAGTGAAAGTTCGTGTTTTAATCGTGTTATTTGCAGTGTTATACGACTGAGATTTAGTCCTGTGCTATCGGTTACGATTGCCTATGGTTTTTTAAGACTAAAAAAATATCAGTGGCTGTCATGCTACCACGATTTAATGCAGTGAAACGGAATGTAATATAATAATTGGCGCGATATGCACGTGTTTATCTAGTTTTTTGTGTGTGTGTATGGGGGGGGGGGAGAAATATCAACTTTTTTTAATGTGAGTTAAGATGGGGGGAAACTCAAAAATTTCAACCATAAAATTTCAGTCCCCTCCCCCATCTCTTGACAACTCTGCATAGTCCCTGAAGATTAAAATAAAAACATTAAAAAATGCATTACCCACCACCGAATAACGTTATTTTGGATGAAAAAATAAAATATTTTCTACCAGTTATGTGGTGGTAGGGAATATATTTTATAATGTTTGCATTTGACCGGTAGGTACCGCTCAGAGTTTGTCAGGGGTAGGGGGACTAGAAATTTAGTGCGTAAAATTTTAAGTACTCGACGTACGGTGTGGAATCGGATCTGCTAAACTTACTGGCATCTCTAAATGATTACCACTATGAATTACCATTTTGTTTTCAAATAAATGCCAAAGAATAACCCAGTGCGGTCAAAAGTGCGAACATGATTGTTAATTTCTTTTATAAACTTTTGCAATTCTGGTTTGAAAAAAATCAACATAATTACAAAAATTCGCCAATTAATACACCCCATCCAGCAGACTGTTTCCAGCAGTGAGATGTCTGCCGAATTAAATTCGACCTGCTGATCCTGATATTTTAAAAGTGTTGGTCCGTTGGTCTTAACTTCCTAATCTAATTCGTCTTGAATAATGTTGAATTTACAGTCTTTGTCAGTATTTTCTATTTTAAATGTAAGAGAAAATATTAAAAAAAAAACGTTGAACAAAGGAACTAGTGAATACTTTTCCAAATTTTTACTTTTGCAGTTCAGATTTACACAAATCGAAGATTTTAAAATGTGGCATTGAATACATTCAAGAAACCGTTCAATCCAACAATATATGTTGAATTAAATGCTGTTGTATTAATATTAATCTTGAGCGTGTGAAGTGTTTCGTGCGCTGCTCTTAACGTCACAATCACAACCTACTTCATCTTGAAAAAAATAGGGTTGACTTTGAAATCTTGGACCATAATACTTAGGGCTAAGTGACCGCACTAAGTATTCATCCATTAAGTCAACCACTTTGTAATTCCGGGTATGGCTGCATAACTCAAGATCATTTAAAAGCCACAATGAATACGGACATAAAACGGTTGATGACAATACAATATCATCCAGATTAAATTCCAACTGTAGTAACTGTTCGAATCCTTTCGTAGTTGGTAATTTCACACTCTCCCTTTGGTGAAGGCATTTTAATCCATTCCTTTGAATCCAATTTGTGAGTAAACCTTGGAATTCCAAACTTGTCCTTCGTCGTTGAGACACAAATTATGTCAGTTTTATTGCCAGAAAACTGCAGTATTGACTTGACAGTGAAACCATCAGGAGAAGGGAGACCCTGAAGGCGCCATTTTGATTGTTGAACTAAATCTTTCAGATTGTCTTCGGTTACATAAAGACAGTGAAGTTTGCTATTTGAGAGATACCAGTGAGCTTGAAGACCGCTGATGACATGAGATATTTCAATAGTTACCCACACCATACCGTATTTGTTATCTACCGAATTGATCTGCGGACCTGCTGTGCACTCTACACTTAGTTTCTGATTATCCATATCATGACGCCCTGTGACATAAAGCGTGTGCTCAGATGTCAGAATAGTTATATCAGAATAGCATTTATTCAGAGACGATGTTGCACACCAATGACTTTTACGACTGATTGGTGTATAATGCACTGCCGCAGTTGGCTTACCGATTTTCGAGTTTCCTCCAATCAAGAAGAGACAGTTTTTAAAATGGCACAAAGTGGCATTGTCTCTACTAGGGTTATAGGCGCAGGCAACAAACTCGGCTGTATTTTTCGATATGTCGTACAAAGCATATCTCTCACCTAACTCCGTACCAACCATACATAAATATTCTTTGTACTGGCAGAACGCATCGACTTTGTGGTGAAAATTGTTAGGCATTGTAATAGCTGGCAACCACGACATGGTATCCAAGTCAAATTGCTGAATTTTGCTTGTGACAGTGCTCGATGACTCATTGGCGAATTCATCGATGATGTGAGATTGGGCCAAGAATACTATTTTTCTACCATCCGTACGTGGCAGCTCATTGGTTCGACTTAATTCGATTGGTTTCGATTCAGCTTCGTCGTAAGCCACCATGGGTTTCGAATCTGCTGGTTCCGCACAACCAAACGTAAGGCGCTCGAACTCTTGGAAGTTACCGTGAATTATTTCGTAGTTGCTAGGATCTTTCAGTAAGGACTTCAAGCAATGAGAACTGACGACTTTTGCGTCAAACGAAGCCAGCAATTCTGTTGCAAACGACCTACGGGTATTCAGGTCATACTTAACCCATTTGAAAAGCCCAAACAGCAGTGTGTCAATGTTGGCGAGTTTAGCGGTTGCGTAATTGAGCAATCCCATCACCTGTGCAGCAGTTGCGAAAAGAAAAGCATTCTTGCTCACAACTTCACGCATGTTTCTTACTATAAAGTTCAGCACTCCATCTAACATAGGTTCATTCTGTTGGGCCAATGACCAAATGCCAAGAAAATTGTCAAGGGATAGGCTTGTCAGTAATTGGTTAGAGCAATACATCTTCAATTCCTTCAACTGTAGCATGTTGGCTGCATGGAGCATGTTGATGATTTGATCTTGGGTCTTGATTTTCTCAGTCTCTCCCAAGTAGATGAAGTCTAAAATTGCTTCTAGTGTTTCCGGAGCCATTTCGTCAAACACTATTCTGCCCTTTGAACATTCTTCCTGACTTCTGAACACGGTCTCAAAGTACGGACTTACGGCTTCCAATATCAACTTGTGGCCATAGAAGTCCACATCTCCAGCGACCAAGACAACATCTGCTTTACCAGGTACTCTGAAGGTAGCTAACGACTCAGCGAGAAGATTTCGTTGCTTTTCTTTAATGAGGGATGAATTGTTGTTGCTGTTTAAGGATTCCATTCTGAAAAATATAATAAAAATATATCAAATTTCACCAGGAGTACGTAAAGTTTTGTACGAATTTGTCATTCTCTCGTAATTCTGCAGTAGGCCTACAGTAAATTTTGCTTGCATTCTGGACGAGAATGTGGCATGCATGGATCGTTTTAAAAGCTTGCTGGAAAAAAATGTCATCACTTTTACTTTGTGTACCTCGATTTAAAAGCCTCGAAGGCTCATAAGGTTGGTGTATTTTTTTTAATTTTGTGCTTCACTTGTCTCCACTCATCAACTAAAAGACATGACATGCCTTGCTTGTAGGTTTCATATAATGTGTCAGGTCTTGTAATTTTATGACTGATTCGCGTCGTGTCTTGTCTTTAATTGGTGTTTAATTTTCTGAAATGATTACAATGGCGAGCGGTGTTGAGTCATTTTTAATCTTTGGAAGTCAGTATCACAAACACCTGTTATATTGAGCATACCATGCATGTGAAAAATGTCCAATGAATCGGACAAAGAGTGCAAAAGTTATCGCGAAGACACAGCTAAGTACACACAGCAGACAGACAGGCAACAAAGTCTAAAATTGACTTCGATAGGTTGAGAGAAAAATTAAATCATGTAAATTGGAATCATGAAATGAGTGACCTGGATACAGTGAACGCCGTTTAGAAAAAGCATTAGAGCTCGTATCCCCGCACTCGTAGCTATGAAGGTACACAAATAAACACGTATTAGATTTCATTCAAACGCTACGAACTATTTGAACTCGAATTCCAGGAAACAAGGATTGTAACATGCCAGCTTCCTGGTCGGAAGATTGTAAACTATGAAATAAACTAAAAAAAAAAAGTCCAACAACGACAGAAGGAAATAATCACTGCAGGTTGTCTTGTTGTTAAAACATCTGGATAACAGCATGAATGGCCAGCGATTGCGCTGGGATTGTCCGTGTAGCGTATAGGGCAGTGACATGATGTAGTATTGTTGTATATAACTCTATGGTGGAGCCAGCAACTGGGTTAGCTGCAAGGGGCACTGGAGGGCGAAAAGAAGGGCGTCGTACTGAAGACATTGTTGTTAAGAGTGGATTTCTTAGGCCTATAACGCGCGATTTTTGTCGATTTGTCGGCAGTGTTGCTGACATTTTTAAGCAAGTGAAATCTTTATTTTCCGATTACAACCTCGCAGCATGAGGGATTGGAGAAAACAACGGTTTTTTAAGCCTAAAAAGTCCTCTCTCAAAGCACTGCCTTGACTAGAAGGGCCGTTGTTTAACCCTCCATTTCAATGTAGTGCTCCTTGCAGCTATCTCTCTTGTAGCCAATATGACGTCCCTTGCCGCTGCTCTATAAGGAATCCTGAGATTTCCCGCAACCTACTACATCATAGGATATTTACAATCAATTAGAATAAGCTACATTATACAAATTCTTACCTTATGGATAATTTTCATTGTGGAAATTTCCCAGGGATGTTCATTGTTCATTACTTTTTTTTTTATCTTGTATTATGAGGCAAAGTTTCACAGCAAAAAAAAACCAAGTGTGGCAAGAACCCCTACCCCAACAAGAAAACGTGCGAGCGTGTTAATTCTTTGACCATTCGGCACATTGTTGCCTCAACTAACAATTTGCTCTCCGCGGTCATCTCGGCGACAAGTATTTTATGACGTCATGCACGAAGGGTAGGGTACGGATCGCTCAAAGCGATAGACTGGGAGTGGAGGGGCGAAATAGACGAGAAATACCGGTGTGTTAGCCCTGATCTTGGCATTCTAATGCAGTAATAACGAAACAGATTGGGAAGGAAGGGGGGGGGGGGGCAGTGCGTTTAATACAATCAAGCATATGATTACGCATTAACTGAACCTAAAAGATAACTTTTTTTTTTGTCTGGGATGGAACATTATCAGTTTTTCGAAAGTTTTTCCAAAGGAGGAGGGCCAGGAGCAGTATTTAACTGACCTACCCATCCAAATTCAACTACGTGTAGCAAAAGAAATGAAGGGAAGTAGAGGGACAAGCACGTGGATAAGAAGGGAGGAAAGGGGGAGGGGAAAGGGCAGGGAGAGGGCAAGAAGATGATTAGAAGAAAGGGGGAGGGGAAATAATGGTATGGAAAGGTTGGGAGGAAGAGGGGAATATTATAGGAAGAAAAATTCCCTGTCGCAGTCAACCTTCAGGCAACACCGGCCGAAAACGGTGAAACAACCACGGGCGAAACAAAACACCGGGCGAAGCCGGGTGAGACTGCTACTAACTCAAAAAAAAAAACACGTATACTTAAAAAAAAATGATGAAAAATTCATTCGGGTTTCAGTTGGACAAGGAGACCAGAGAAAGATGGAATAGTGGTCCTACACAGACTGTGAATGCCATTATCAAAATCACAGATACGCCAGACTTTAATCGTAGCTGCCCTCTCCCAATCTATGTTTGCAATATTGTTCCTGTACGCATTAAAATTAAGGCCACGTGAAAGTTGTACATTTCGTTAGGCGATACTGGGCGCCCTCGTAATCCGGTCAAATTGGCGCGGCTTTCTCTAAATTTTTTTTAACAGGATGATCAGTTGTGAAAGAAGGTCTTTCAGTCAGTTCAACATTCAGTTATGACGTCGTCAAAGCTGCTGTGTTTTGTCTGGCCTTGACCGAAGATGACAGTTTACATTCACGCTGTTGATTTCGTCACAGCAGTTGTGGCAGCTTGGCTCAGCTGTATATAAAACTTCCTCTTCGTTTTGTTGGCAACGAAACCAGTGAAAGGTTTGGCATTTTTTAGCGCATCAATATATTTTCAATATGGGCGACCTAAAAGAGTACAATGATGCCAGTAGAACTAACACGTATATGGCATGGATGAACTACGAACTAGCAAGCAGCCGAAAAGGGAGAACCGCAGCTACACTGTCTCAGTCGACCTTGTTACTAGGGATGAAATAGAAGCGAGAGTTACAACACAGGTACTACCTCGTCCTTCGAATATGCAGGAATTTGTAAGAGACTAAAACAATTTTAGGAAAAATATCTAATGTACCATTTATCTTACATTATAAACCAAACTCTCATAGCAGAAATGAAGCAACCGCAACGACCCCCGGAAGGGAAACAATGAAAACGTGCGAGTGTGTCAATTCTTTGGCTTGAAGGTGAAACTGGGAAGATGTTGCCCTGAAAAGAAGTTGAAATTGGCACATTGTTACATCAACTAACAATTTGCTCGGCGCGGTCATCGCAAAGGCATGTCGTAAATGACGTCATGTACGAAGAACAGTTATTTTTCGCACGCTACTGGGAGTGGGGAGGGGCCTGCACGGGGAATGCCCGTAGGTGGGGCAGTGCTTATGTTAGAGCCACTATTGGATTACGATAATACTTCGCGATAATACTACTGAGTCGTCTGTAGACTGGTTGTACGCCGCAACCCACGCCAGCATAATAATAATAAACTTCTTTGGTTAACCAGTGAAGTTTACGTGTCGCTTTACTTTAAACCTGGATAGGAATTTGGTAAGAACTTCTGCTAAGTACGACGAATATTATGGCACATTCACCATGGGGCAGCGTTAAATAAAACCGGTCTAGGATACGCGTCGATGACTTAGGCTGCATTTATGCCAAAACAGTTTTCTCGCTCACTAGCTTTTGCTTGATCAATACTAAATCTGATGGCTGCTTCTCGCCTTTACCGGAGCATGGCCACTAAACTAACATGGCCCGCTCTACAACAATATTAGGGGGGTATACAAAATGGCCGCCACGTCTGGTTCATTTCGTCGAGGTCTGTTCTTCGAGGTAGCAACTTTGTACGGTGCGACGCGACATCTATTGCCGGCTAGTGGCGGTTTTCGAAATAATAATTTAAATTTTTACGTAAATTTTTGTGGCAAATTTTTTATTATTTATAAGAGTATTTTTAAATGGTGTTTAAAAATATCACTCAGCCACAGTTAAGCTATTTCACTGCGTTTGCAAAAAAAAAACAACACGTTCGTTGGCAGTTTGTATGGTGGGTGTCGCCCTCGGTTGACAAAATGCGGTAACTCAATCGCATCAGCGGCACTTTCGGCGGCCACAACCCAGTCTCGTAATGCTATTTTTCATTCAAGATCTGGCCAGTATTGTAGATAGCCCTGACCGGAGTATGCGGCTTTCGAGTTGGCTATACGTATTAGTAATCATGGCAACGACGCAGACACAAATCTTCTTCTTGTGCCTCGTGACACGGCGTACGATGCTTGCAACATTAGAGCATCGATTTATGACAACAAGAAAACAATTTTTACTGCAGTACAAGACGACGGAATGTTTTTTGTATGCCGGCATTCGATGGTTTATCTTAGATTCGATAGCCACGAAAGGGACGCCATGTAGGATTTTGAATTCTCGCTGCGAGAAGCTATTTTTATTCTACCGAAGTTTGATCCTTGCTAGAAGCTCTACTTTGAGGGAGAATAGCAAATTTAGAAAAATAGCGTGAAATGACAACAATCTGGTAGCAATGTTTAAAATTACTGTAGCACTTTGTTCTTTATCCGTGTTGTTTATTTATAATACATACAATTTGTTATCTATTACCGCATTCATTTAGTAGCAACGGGAAACTAATCATAAATAAATAAAGGGTGACTAGCGAATAGCATTCGGCGAGCGAGAATGACTTGTTGCATAAACGCGCCCTTAGACATGCAAGCGAGTGCACTGCCAAAATTGGCCGGAGATATTTACATTTTATTTCTAACCCAGAAACAACAACAGAGAACTCACTAATGACAGTAACAGAGTACTGGCAGACGAAGATGAATGTTAATATGCACTAATAACGATAAACAACTCATCTACATATCTGCAGAATATTACTGCACATCGTAACCCACGCCAATCAAATCTTTAACCAAAAAACATGAGAGGGTTACCTGCCGTGTTACTTTTGCAGTTGCTCACAAAGGAGCCAAAAGATCTGGATAAGAATTTGGTAAGAACCACTACTAAGTACTAAAAAAAAATTGTGATATCATATCAAAAACCAAAACTGGTAAATTGGACCGCCAAGTCCGGAATGATTCGACCCTTCTGTCCAAGCTAATCTTACCGAATAATACTTTGGACGTAAAATGAAAACTTAATCATTGCTACCGAGTTCTAGTAAGTTTTCATTTAACTTTTGTACTATGAGTCTGTGCGATTGACTTGGCGAATGTTTTTGTCTGTTGATTGATTTCACTCCTTTGAAGGGCCGAACCATTCTGAACTTGGCGGCCCCTTTTACCAGGTTTGGTTTTTAAGAGGATTAACATTACCGTGAGAAAACTATGGTGAATTTTCTATTTTTATATCATCTTGACTTGCATCAGCCTACACAAGTACCTAACGGTACAGTACTGGACAACGTATTTTAAACGCATCATGACCACGCAATCTTCGATGGAGTGCTCTCGCCTGTATCATACGTCTGTAGTTAGGTCCTAGGCACTGCTGTGTGCGCGCACCTTGCCGTATTTGAACCATAATAGAAGAACCAGGAAAAATATCGAACTGCATGGAAGCTTGTGTAATAATAACACGTTCAAAATTCGTTGTCCAATACTGTTCTTTTAAAGCTAATTATGTGAAAATATGCAATGAATAAAAAAAAATTTAAAACTTATAATTTTATTAAACTTCGGCCGAATATTTAAACATTTTGATTTGTCAACCGTAAATAAAGAATAACAAATTTTAAAGTAAATTTCATACAGGCTAACGTCATCCGAATCAAATATACAAATTAACAGTACCTTCCTAAACCTCCGAACAGAGCGAACAGAACGCACCACTGTTAGAGACAGTTTGGCTCCAAACTTGACGTCGCGCGTGCGCAGTAACGTTGCGTCAGCCGTTTACTACCTTCCGAAACTGCAATCACAGCTCAGCAAAATCAACAAGCTTAACAGAGCACCTGATACGTCGTGACCAGACATGGCTAATTGAGTGGACCAGGCTAGGCAAATGGATGTAACCAGGCGCGAGTAATGCCAAATTGCAAACCATCTCGATGACGTGGTTCAGGATGGTTGCCAGTGGTTTTGCCGGAACAGTTTTGCCGGAAACAGACGAATCGCTGACGATGGTTGATGTAAGCAAGCCACATCAACACGGCTATAGTATATGGAATGAGCTGAACTGTCGCCAACAGTGGTGCGTTTGGTTCGTTCTGTTCGGTCCTTTAGGAAGATACGGTATGATTGTATAGTTGAACCCACTCAACTGTTACCTTGCTATAGTTCCACATTATGTTTTCAGAAAACTGACTGGATGACGTCTCGTTTCCTAGCACTAAGAGTGCAAAACATGTGGAAATCACACTTGTAGACTCAACAAAGTTACTATTCGAGTTTACGAATGGGATGTTTACGGATTTTTTGCATTCGTAGTGGAAGAAAACGAGGCCTCATACAGTCAGTTTCCTGAAAACATAATGTGGAACAAAGTATAGATCGGTAGTATATACTGAGAGGAACTTTGTCACTGTTCCCTTTTCGGTCAACATACGAATCACATCTCCTACTTCTAGCTTCTAGGCTAGGCCTTCTCACCGTCAAGCCACCGTGACCACCAAAAGCACCATACAAATTTTCAAGGCTCTCCTTCACCCACTTACGAAAAATAAAGTTGGTCGTTATCAACGTTACGACAAATAAAAAGGAGATTAAATAG
>JAHWFP010158559.1:4438-17868 GCA_023313725.1 Lithobius niger | reverse complement strand
GGGGGGCTGTAACTAAAGACTGGTGCATTTCCGGACCCATGTTTATAGGACTTTTTCTTCTTATCTTTGATCACACAGCGGACCCTCAAAATATTTGACACCAATTTCCGAACACCCTGTATACTAGCCTAAAAAATTATAAATTGCTTTTGCTCTTTTAAAGTACGAAAATCATTCCTGTTTTTGTCGACATAATCTTTAACTTGATACTGTTTCGTACATTATTCCCAAAACCAACTGAGATAGTAGCTGCGTTCCTCGCTGCGAGGAATGCAGCTACTATTTCAGTTGACCTTGGCGATGGTAACATGCGCGGAGGCGATCTGCGAGTGGCTGTTACAAGGCAGGCTGAATGTGCCTTTAGTTATATTTGTATTGGAATAGAGACTTTGCAAGTGTTGCGAGTTTAATTTCGGATTTCAACGTTGAATTGTACCACCCCAGCAAGGTTACGCCGATGACGTCATTTGTGAAATCTGCCAAGCTCAAAATCCACAGACGTCATATTGTAAATGACACATTGTCACTTCAAAATAATTAATATTCATTGTTAGTTGACGTGATGCTATTATATTAATTGTTCTAACAATGTATGGCTGTGAATTGTACTTAATGTTTGACGTCAATTGTAACGGCTCGAGCTCGCTTGGTCTTCTGCCGGGTGCTCCCAACAATTAGGTATTAACCTTAAATTCATTCCGCCACCAACTCTCCAACTCCCCGCATCGAAAGGCAATTTTGGCCATTTTAATTAGAAATTTTCCCTTTTTGTCCCGTTTCCCCAACCTTAACGTCAAACCAGACCAACCCTGTTGCTAGTTCAGCACTGCAAACTGAAAACTTGAATTAACCCGAAATGTATCAATCCATCTTGTTCCCAAGTAAGCCTCATGCCGTTTGGTATTCCATTTTAGGCCCTAAGCCAGGGTTAGTGTCGACCTTGAATGTCAGGCAAGCCGGAGCATCTCACTCATGTTTTACAATTAAAGCATAACCAAAACTGAACCACGACTCCTAGCCATTTTCCACCAATTTAGGTTAATTTGGAATTTCCGCAACCCCTTGATAAGCACCACGACACGTTTTCAACCATGTCCCTTAACTGTGGGGTTGGCACTTGGGGAGCTGTCACACGTACTAAAAGCCCCTACAATAGTTTCGAAGATGTCTAAATTTGAAAGTGTGGTAAAGTGAAAACTATTACCCAGAATAGTATATAAATGCCACACACGTCCTGGGAGTATCTGTGCTGTAACTCTCGCCATGGTCCGTCCAGGTAATAGGATTCCACCGTTTGCACAAGATCGTCTGGGAGAGAAGCAGCAGGTTTCAGCTCCTGGCTCCAAGTCAGTTGATTTAACATCGCCAAAATCGCCAAAAGCAGTGCTAAGAGTCTTTTAACTTCCTGGCACACGCGAGAAATGGCGTAGAGTCGGGAGGCGTGACACGCAACTTCTACTACAATCGGCCTTGGCTCGCGAAACAAAATGGTTTCCTCGTTTTAAGTTCGTTTAAACGCTAACTCTTGTGAATTGACATGCGCTTGGACTAAACGCAGAACATGGGATTTTTCATACCTGAACCTAATTTATTAGGTAAAATCCTGCACGTCGGATTTTTAAAGCAAGTTTTCCGCAAAAGTAAAAACGGACACTAGTTCGACGTCTGGCCGCATGGGGGGGTCAGAAATCAGTACGAAGGGCGGAACAAAGAGGCGAATTGTGTTGGAGACTCCTACTTTATGTAGCTTCTGCTGTTATTCATTAGTAAGTTATTTAATGATAAAAATGAAACATTTAAATCGATTTAATTTTTTTTTAAATCTGATTTAGATCAAATCTTTTGTTTTAATTCGTTTTTTCAGACCTGGAGGTGTAACACAGTTCCGTCATCCTTCGTATCCCCTGTTCAACTTCGCAGTGGCCTGAAGTGCCGAGGCGGAGATGACGTCACTACATTAAAGGTGCCTGTGCACCATTTTGATAGCGTTGCCATATTCTAAACACAGCATCCACGTTCCAGATTCTCCGTCATCCAAGAGTCTGATGTGGGCCACGTGATCTCGTTTTAGTTATGAAAATCGTGGCAATGCTGCGAATAGTGTTGTTTCATTTTTAATTCACCGCTATTTTCTTTATATTGCTCGAAGATTCTACGGTGATGCATCTAGGAGTTAAAAATGTGAAAAGGCGCCTTTAAGGAAATAAAGATGGCCGGCCTTCTCACGTCTCACACCGATGTACAGTTAATACCTCGACATCTTAAAGGTACGCCCGGCCTGCATTATAACATTCCGCCTGCCTTAAAACAGCCACGTGCTGATCGCCATCCGCGCATATACCATCGCCAAGGTCAACTGAGATGGCTGAGTTTCTCGCAGCAAAGAACGTAGCTACTGTCTCAGTTCGCATTGAGGTTAATAGATGAACCAGCATGAACGCATTAATTGTGTCGTCACGAACCGGAACGATTCTCGTATCTTAACATCACAATATATAATTTTCTAGGTTAGTGTCTTATAATTTTGCTTCGGCGATCTATTGGAATAACTAATTTTAATTTTTACCCCATTAGTCTTTTAGATTTTTGATCTCATGGTAATTACTAGCAAATTAGTACATGGACACACAGAGAAGAAGCGTAATGGGTATTGTAAGCGCTGTAACGTGTGTTCAATGTAGAAGCCAAACTTGAAGTAGTTAAACCTTATTTAATGCGGAATAATCATGACAAGATTTGGGTTACATTATTACGTTCTTTCTCAACACAAGAATCAACGGGAATAGAACACCGAGCTTTGACGCCCTTGACTTATATATGCTCTGGTCGGATCCAGAGCTCCACCGGACAACCAATCAGCTCGTGAGTTCGTTAACCAATCCAGTTCGTGGTTACAAAGTGTTCACCAATCGTGGCCAACAATACTTGGCCACGTTCTCCTGCACGTCCGCTCGTGGTTTTGGCGCAAAACCTGAAAGTCCTTGCCGTTGCACAAGTGATTTTGGCGCCAACAAGAGTCAACCACAACACAACAGCACACAGGTAGGTACGAGGGTGAGCCAATGTCCGTTACAGCGCGCAAAGGGTCTTATACGTGCGTCTCGCAGTAAATATAGTTAACAATTATTCAAAAGAAAATCTCCTAGACGCCACAATTTAAAACGGATTTTTACCAAGGGATTGTCTAACGGTAAGGAAATATACCTTTGGGGACATACTTGATGTGGTGGATCGAGAAAAATGGCGGTGGGAGGACTGTCCTTTTATGAGGTTTCAAGATATAATTCCGTAAACGTAGTTTACGTTATAGGCTAGTTTGTTGCTTTACGACAGTATCGGCCGGACCTTAAGAGCAAAATCGCGTACGGAACTAGGTTATACAATATGGCCGCTACGACAATCGACTGAATCCCTGTTGCCGCTGGCAGCCGGTGGAGGGCGTTAGATACAACCCAAAAAAAAGAACACAAAGAAAAATAATACCTTTGACTTCAATATTTTGTCAGTGGCAGTGTGACAACTTTCAAAGTTACTTAAAATTGGTTTTAAAACTAATAAAAATTGTCACCTAAACCTGCGGAAAATTAAAAGTATTATTGTGGAAACTGCCACTATTTGTTAGTAAACGTCACGACTTCATCCCCAAAATCCGTTTTCCGCCGGCTTGATGTACCACCGAACATGCCTCCGTCACTTAGCATATTCGTCGGGCACATTGTTTTGTGGCGTACATATTGCCTACCCCCAATAATATCATTAAGGTCAGCCCGGATAGTTTAGTGGCATGGCTAGTCTTACGCAAACAGCAAAATGTAGATGGATAGAGAACCATTATTTAGTTCTTTGGTCTTTGACTAAAGGAACACTTGTCATTCAAATGTTAAATTTAAGCATTCAACTATTGCTTGAGTCCCATTATGTAAATTTAGACTTGCTAGGAGGAAGAAAAAAAACACTTTATTTCAGCCCGTATCGCCCCCCCCCCCCCCCTTTCCCTATACCCTGTTGAAAACATCTGTTAAACCATAATTGAATTAAGATAAACATTTGAGAAGAAATTAATCTTACATCGTTTGTTTAAAGGACGTACTGGCGCCTAAACATCTCTTTAACAGGTGTTTAAAGCCGTTTAATTTTCTTTTTTTACAAGTGGTACTTTGGCAAGCAACAACACCCACACTGCCGCCAAACGGAACGTTAAATGAAGAACTTTGTCTTTGTTTTCGTCAGGTAAAAATAGTCCTTAGTCTGCGATGCCGTTGTATTAAAGGTGAAATGACGAACGTTCCCGAATGTCTCTTGGCTCTTCTAGGATCGTGATTATCCGTAAATGACGTCATGTTGTTTAGTCATGTCGTCTGAGTACATCCATCCAAAGCCTCCTGAGCAGAAGGCTGTCTCAATAGGCCTACTGAGGTATACAAGAGACAAATATGGCAAGCAGAATTGCAGATCTTTAATTCATTTAAAGATATTTGCGATTCTTTTGAAGATATCTGCATTTCTTTAAATATACCAACAAATATTTGGTGATTTCTGCAATTTAATTAGAGATATTTATAATTCATTTAAAGATATTATTAAATATATTATGCCACTTACATAATCTTCAAATGTATTGCAGATACCTTTAAATGAAATGCAGATATTGGTAAATGAATTGCATATATCTTTAAATAACGTAGTTTAAAATTACACATATCTTTAATTTAATTTAATTTTTAAAAACAATTGGTTTATAGCAATTTACGATTAATTTTCCTTAATTTCCGGGCCGAAATGTACCAGATTTATGATCTAAAAAAGAAACACACTCAGAGTTGGACTTGGTCAGCATACACAATTTTATCAAAGTCGGTTTACTAGTTTTGGCGTGATGTTGCCACAAAGATACCCTAATCACTGCATAAGGATCTACACTCGCTTCGTTCGCTGTGCTCAAAATAAAGTATATGTCGAAGGAAGCAATGCTGTATCCACTACTATGACTGAACAGGAGGGAAAGCCAAATGGGCTACTACTATGGCTAGTGGCGTAGCTGCAGGGTGGCAAGGGTGGCAGAATGCCACCGGCCCCCAGTCTCAGGAGGCCCCCGAAAGAAAAAAAATATTTACATTTAAAAAGGATCTTTTGTATAAGTACACTTGTTATTTAATTTTATAAAACTGTATTTAAAAAAATAGATTTCGAGCCTGTCAGTCCGTCCATACACTACCATAATATAATATGGTGGCCCATAAAAAAAAACCACAAACTGGAAAATTTCCAAACTTTTTTTCAAAGATTAAAAAAAAAAAGTGAAAGTAGGGACCACTTGACTGGAGTATGAAAAAGTGGTTCCCAATTTCATTATAACAAAAAATAATCAGAAAAAGTTAACACTCAAGACATTTTTTAGCTCGTTCGTTTTTTATGGGCCATATAATGGAGGGGGGCCCCCAAGAGCTAATTTGCCACCGGCCCCACCTAACGTAGTTATGCCACTGACTACGACTATTTATTGTAATAAAGAAATATATCACATTATTTGTCCTTTAAGCTGGGCCCAGACAGTAATGTATAATTATAAAAAATTATTCTGCAGCCTGTATAGGTGAAAATTTTTGACATGCCGGCCACTGGCCAGTATCCCAGAAATCTTTACTCGCCACACTAAAATTTTAGTTGGCTCAAAAAAAGAGCCCTCCACCCATCGCTAAGCAAAAAAAAAAAAAAATATTGACCTCTTTTGGGACCACTTATTAAAGTGATTATACCACAAAACTCCTGTAAAAAAAAAATGACCGTAGCAGCCATAGGCCTAGGTTTATTACCTGTTGAAATTGTTTGTTTTTTTTTTTGGGGGGGGGGGAGGAATATAATTAAAATCAAGCAATTGTATAAAGTGGGAATCTCGTTAATCCATTCAGACTTATGAAGTTAGTGGCCAAAGTGGCGACTAGTACAAAATGTTTAGTCACACATTGTCATGGTTTCATCGCTAGCTGGCCAGTACCCAGTAACAATTTTCCTCCACAGCTGCAGGGCAATAAGCAATCTAGGTGTCTTTAATCGAGCTAGTCTGGATTTCAAGTAAGTGGTACATACTCATACTACTAACTACTTACCGATAGTGGTCACCACGGTTGCAGCAAAGAACAATGACGATCCAAACTGCCATTTCCATTCAGTCGTTTCTTCGCTAAGATCCACTCCGGCATCAATAACTTCCATAACTCCACTTTGAAATTCGTCCATCTGCATTGTAATAAGTGGCACTAGTTTATCGGCAGTCAAATTGTCCACGGGCTGCTTTATGACTAGTTCCAGAAGATTTTGAAGAGTCTGCGTTTGAGTCAGGTTGAACTTTTCGCGTGCATCAACGTCAACGTTCATCTCCTTGGGGTGTTCAAGCAGTCGAAAGCAGATCCCTCCAGCTGCTGTGTACGAACCCAGTAAAATCATTATTGTGAAATGACCACAGCATGAACGTAGGCGCCGCCAAAAGCTCGGTTTGGCCGGTACGGCTGGTTCTGGAGTCACAGCCGTTGGCCATTTTATTTTGCCACTTGGACTTAAACTCTGTGCACCTGGAGTCTGTGGTGGCCTTGGTGTCGAAGGCGCTGACCTTGGCCCCGATGGTGTCTTGCTGTGACGGTTGACGGTCAGTGTCTTACTATTACGGTCTGCGGTCATTACGAATGAAGTATGTGTTTAGTTAGCACACCTAGTCACTGAAGCCATCAGAACTGCAGGAGTTGATGAAATCACAATTGTTATTCAGACATTTCATTGCAAAAGTAACAACACTGTGTGGTAAAGAAACGGTAGGCCTATTTTAGTAATTGGTTTGAAGATAAAACTCAGATCTTTTGTATTCATTGTGTGTGTTCCCGTAAAACTGTTTTTTCGTACATGATTCACTCTGAGCGTAACGTGTTATTTTATCTCACGTTTCAGATGTATTTGACCTATTTTCCAAACAACAGAATCATTTTTTTTTTACCTACTTTTGTTGTTGGTGTTTCTTAAGTAGTCTACCTCAGTTTCATTCTTCTTTGTAAGATCCACGCAGAACAAAATTAACACACTTTTCTTTCAGAAGTAGGCTTAATTCATAAACGCGCGCCACAGCCTAAGACAGCAGTTCGAAATGCCAATACCTTCAACACTGTTTCACGAACCTTTTTGTAATTCCAAGAATCTCCTTGTAGGTATTTGGACTCTCAATAATTGCATTAAGGGAATCTCTGCAACAATGTCAGCACAATTCTTCCATCCTCACTCACCAAGCACAAGGTTGCAAATAAAAGGACCGTCAACACTGACGACACAGTTAGGCCTAACACTTCGTGGAGGCAGCATGGCATCCCGGAAAAACCCTGCGATTTACAAACGAAGCCAAGTCTGCGCCGCCAACGTGCGTGTGTTGTCGTGGAAAAAGACGGCGAGTCACCCTGTGCCAGAATAGTCTATCGGCTGGCAAGTTACTCTGGCCCGTCCTGTTCGACAGCGAATTGCAGTCGGTGACGAGTGTTCCCTCACGTTTCACGGCAACCTAGAGGGGGGTGCTTCTCTCTCGCTCAGTCAAGTTGCTTTCCAAAAAATCACGCCTGTTGATTCACACTATTTATAGCTCCGCTTCCTACACCATTTTGCCTTGCCAGTAACCGTCACGACTTGGAGAAAGTTGGATGTGCTTGCTTTAAATGGCCAGAAGTTTCCCCGATTTCTTTTTAATTATTTAGCTCAACGTTCTCCCCGAACCGCGCGGCGTTCAACGAACAACAGGAGTCGGCACTTTTTCTCCCTAAGTTTTGACGGGTGCTGGCGGGAGTTGCCACATTTACTAACTGACGCCCAAACATAAAAACAACAGAGCAGTTGGCAAAAGGTCTGCTTTCCGTTGCACTGGTGGCGTAATCATTAGCTAAACGTGCATATCCACGCCTGCTTTGCGATCTGCATCGTGTTGTTTTTGTCGTAAAACCTAAAACTTTGGCTCTGTCTCATCTTTGAACGGATTAAAACTTAGAAGCCATTACGTAGCTATTTTCAACAAAATGCCAATTGAAATAAACGTACGGTACCTAAAATGGGAATGATGAACAAATATAAAGCTCTTTAATTAATTCTATAAAATTGGTTTTATAATATGTAATATTTAAGCTGAATTTTTTTCTTTATATTGTTGACATTATTTCAGTTTTACTCTTTTTATTGTAGGCTATAATCATGTCTTTTTCAAGCTGCTATTGTTCGTTTTTATGACTCACGCAACAGTATTATAATGGTAAATGTAAAATGCACGACGTAATGGCGAATTGCTGATAAACGTTAATGCTAGATTTTGTTTTGGTAATATTAGCGATTGAATAACAATCAAATGAGACACTCTATATGCCACTACAGGTCCTCCGTGATATTATTTTTTTTATAATTTATATTGGGATTCGTAACTTTTTGTAACTATGTTTTTTTCTTTCCGCGTGCCTTTTAACATTTGTTTTGCTTTTAGGTATAGCGCTTTTGTGAAAGGATATAACGCTACGAGCACTGAACTGGTAGTAAATTTTGTAAACAGAAAAGCATAAAAAAAAATTGTAACAAAATTAGCAGTCTACTACTCAAATTTACTACTGCAATTAAATGTCAACTCTCTACTACCTGTTCTAGAACAACTAGAAGTTTCCGTTCTTACTGATATCAATTTTCGCACTTAGACGTGAAATAGAAAAAATGTAAAATACCATTTTGGTCTGTTAAAGTGAAAGCGTCGTAGCTCTACTGAAACGATTGCAGTAAAACTAATAAAGTTTAAATTATATGGAATTACGCTGCTGCAGTTTTAAAATTATCGTCGTAAAATATGTTGATGGCAATCTACTGTACCATAAATGCGTTGTACAAAGGTATCAATTATTTGTAGTGAATGGAAATCAAATTTGTAGTCCTACCACGTTTCTGCAATTCACGACTACTTCCACACGTGCGACTATTGTTGACGCAACAATGAAAAATTACTGTAATACCAGTGTAATTCAGTTGGAAGCTTTTCGGTTAAACAGTCTTAACTGACACTTGAAACATCATACCGCACACGGATGTTGTTTTCAAAGCCGAAAATTGCATGCTACAGTAGTCTAATTTCACGTTATCACGATGCTTCCACATCCAGGGCAAAACTGTTGCCATCCAGGACAAAACTGCATATCCATGTTCCATGCGTTCGGGTAAAGATCTCTCACAGACACAGCAATGCACAAATCTTCTTCCCTATCCTTTATCACCTTCAATACACCAGCACAACGTTCTTGACCTTATTTTTATCCAGACAAGAATCACATAATCTTCAACGGAAGCACCAGTTTACACATAATCACACATTGTAATCGCACACTTCAACGAATTTCAGCACAGACTCCACGACACGCAGACACAACTTTCAGACACTTGCAGACCCCACCAAGGGACGCTGTGAATCACCGCAAAACCGCCAACAAATAAACAAACCACGCGACATCTCGTGTCCCGTACATCAACGCGGATGGGGTCCTAAACATCTCCGTGCAGGCCGCCGGCAACAAAAGATTAAAATTCCCACACGCTTTTAATTGCGTGTTGAAAGAATGGGTGGGACCGGTGGGGTGGGATTGGGGAAGGAGGGAGGGAGAAAGGTTATAGTGTTTGGAAACTCAAAAGTGAGTTTGCTACTTTCAGCCAGTGGCCGTCGATATAGCCACTGCATCACTTGCCGATACGACCCACCCCTGGGCTAGTGATTGATTGCCAGTAGTGCGCGCGCGCACCCAAGAGGAGGCAGGTGCTACAACACCTGAGGCTGCACAGTGTGCCAGGTCGAGCCTACTTAGCGGTGTTCAAAACCTGGACACTCACGTCCCGTTCAACCCGCTATTTATTCCACATCAGATAATTCCGTAAGGCGGAAAATTCAGTGGCGTCGGTAAAATATAGAGCAGTGACACGACGTAGTATTATTGTATATGACTCTATGCTGGAGCCTTAATGGGTTAGCTGCAAGGGGCACTGAAGAGAGAAACAGAAGGGCGTCATACTGAAGCCGATGCTGTGAAGAGTGATTTCTTAGACCTAAAACGCGCGATTTTTGTTGTTGGAGAAAACAACGTTATTTTAAGCCTAAGAAATCCGCTCTTCCGTTGTTTTTCCATCCATTTTTATGTAGTGCACCTTGTAGTTATGCCCTCCAAAACCCATACTGGTGCCAATCTGGTGCCAATATGGCGGCAAATGTCACTGCTATATACATGCTAAGAGAACAAGGTCAGGTACAATTTTGACTTGGCTGGGCAGCCACATTGATAGTTAAAGGCCCCTTTTCACCTTTTCAACTTCTAGGTGCAGCACCGTAGAATCTTCGAGCAATATAAAGAAAATAGCGAAAATTAAAAAAAAGAACAACACTAGTCGCAGCACCGCTGTGAGTTTCATAACTACAACGAGACCACGTGACCCACATCAGCCTATTGGATGACGGAGAATCTGGAACGTGGATGCTGTGTTTAGAATATTGGCAATGCTATAGGGCAGTGACACAACGTAGTATTATTGTGTATAACTCTATGCTGGAGCCTTAATGGGTTAGCTGCAAGGGGCACTGCGGAGAGAAACAGAAGGGTGTCATACTGAAGCCGATGCTGTGAAGAGTGATTTCTTAGACCTAAAACGCGTGATTTTTGTTGTTGGAGAAAACAACGTTATTTTAAGCCTAAGAAATCCGCTCTTCCGTTGTCTTTCCCTGCATTTTTATGTAGTGCACCTTGTAGTTATGCCCTCCAAAACCCATAATGGTGCCAATATGGCGGCAAATGTCACTGCTCTATTGAAATTGTGAACAGGTGCCTTTAACTCCAGTAAAATGATTATCGACGTTTATCACATCTCTCTCCGCCTCATATACTTCATTTGTCTTAAACAGGACGGAAAGCCAAATGGGCTCGCGAAGTGTTAAATAAATACGGATGCAAACCTATTTACGTTGTCTTTTGGACTTATATGTCAGACCGCCTGAGCGGGGAATTGAGCCCAAGACCTTTAAAACCAAAGGCCGAAGTCCTACTGATAAGCTGTACCCCTGCTCACGCAGTGATTATGATGTAGGATATACGTAGACAATTTGGTTAAAGGTGCTTGCTTTCATTTTATAGATTTTTAGCTTTCGTGTATATGTGAATCGGTTTATTTTATCATATTTCATCACCCGGACAATTATTATTGTCGGGAATTAAGAAAAATCAGCTGCCTTTTTTCTTTTTTTTTAGCTCCAGTGCTATTATTTATTAAAACTTTCCATTTTAACTGTGCACTGTTGCTGAACTATTAAAAGCGTTGAATATGTATGAACAACAGCTACGACACAAAGCTGTTTGTTGGCAGGTCGTTTGAATGGTTACTTATTTATTGTTTATTTCGATCAATATTCGATATATTAAGCGTTGGAGTCGAGTTGCGTAAGGTGAACACCCTATCTTAGAGCAGCAGACGCTTATTCAATACCCGGCGCTCTTTTAAGGCCCGGTGCTTAATCGAGGAAATACGGAACATCAGTCCAGTCAGGTATTAAAGGGATATATTCCTCCCAGCGCCATTTTTCACGGTCCTCCTCATCAAGTACGGCCCCAAAGGTCTATTTCCTTACCGTTAGTCTTTCCCTTGCTAAAAAACCATTTTATAATGTGGCGTCTAGGAGATTTTCTATTGAATATTGTTAACTATATTTAAGAACGATCCGTCACTAAATGATGCATTGCGCGCGTACAATAATCATGACGTTTCATCTCTGTGTGTACATCTACTAATTTTCTAATAATTACCATGAGATCTACAATCTAATAGACTAATGCGGTAAAAATTGAAATTAATTATTTCAATAGATCGCCGTAGCAAAATTATAAGACACTAGTCTAGAAAATTATAAATTGTGATTTTAAAATACAAGAATCATTTCGGTTTTTGACGACACGACCAATGGGTTCACGGTGGCTGGACTATTAGGCGCAATGCCGTTTTTCACTGCGAGGAACGAAGCTACCGTCTCAGTTGACCTTAGCTGTGGCAAATACGCGGATGTGATCGTCGCGCGGGTGTTGTGAGGCAGGTGGAAGGTTATAAGGCAGGCGGTATGTTGCTTTAATAACTACCGACATATAATTCTGTATGTCACTTGTATAATTTTTTACATTGGTGTTGTATGTCACCATGGCCAAACTCACATAAGTTTTCAACCGCTGGTTTTTCCCCCTTTTTTTTTTAGTGCCATGCAGTGTAAGGTATTTTCGAATTCGTCCTATGTTGGTGTCTCTCGGTCTGTCTCTGTGGATCCTCGGGGAAGCCGTGAGGGGCCTCCTGTAGTACAAAATAGGTCCCGGGTTCAAATCCCGGCGGACAGGCCCCCATTATGTCGTCATTTCGAGGAGGGGCAGGGGGGGGGGGGGGTGTAGGTAATATTTAGCACAGAGGTCCCGGGCACAACACTTCGAAACGCTACGAATGCACACAATAAACACATAACAACATTTTTACAACTTTTATACAATCCGCCTTATGCAAGGTGTTTAACTCTACTCGGTTAGGAGTCTCTTGAGCTGAGCAGATAGCACGCCGATCTTGGTCTCATCGACCGCGTGGTCTGGTCGACCTTGATCCCGGGCTTTTCTTTAGTGATTTGTGGGGGTCAATATCTCAAACTAACTGTATTGCCTTTTAAAAAGGATTGTGGAAGGTGTTTCTTCGCTAATCCTGTGGTACACCTTGGAACAGCTTATCATTGAGGGTAGTGGAGTCCGCAAATTTGTGTATTTTTAAGTGGGCCTGAGGGGAAATTGAATTTCCCATTTTCTTGATGTGTTTTCAGGCTACTTTAGTTTATTTCTTTTGGGTGTCTCGGCATAGGGTTTGTTTCTGGTTTCTGTTATTTTCCTCTGTTTTTGTTTTGGGCAAGTATTAGTGGACCTAAACAGTCCTTCCTGATCCTTCTATCATCTTGTTATGCGGAAATAAAAATTTTATTTTATTTATTATTATTATTACATAAAGCACACAATCCGAGGGGTTAAATGGCAACAACAAAAAATATGCAAGGGGGGCCCCCCTACTAGCGCGCCAATACAAAGGACCAACTTATCATTACTAATGGAATGAAAATAAAATGTTACCGTATGCATAGTTTTGGGATGTGATGTGACTCAAAGGTGGGTTGCCACCAACCAAACGAAAATTTGCAGCATCTAGCGTCATGTAGCGCTATCTAGTCCTCTCTAGTGCTTGTTCACCGAAAGCAAAGGAATGCACAAAGAAATGTTTTAACACAATAAACAAGTCGCGCGCCCAGTGTTGCCAGATGGGGGAAAAAAATGTCTGTAGAATTTTCGCCGAAATGTCTGTAAATTGCACAAAAAAAATCTGTAGACATA